>OU342744.1:269060625-269245396 GCA_910589775.1 Avena eriantha
ATACCATGGGAGAATTGGAAATAATTTTCGATACCCATGCTGCCGTAGAGAGTTATAATGCTACAGAAAAGTTCTTTAGCTGCATGATGGAGGAAAACAGCTCCGTTAGTGAGCACGTACTCAAATGTCTGGGTACGCCGATAAGCTTGTGTCCTTGGGAATAAAGATTCCCATTGACTTAGGCATACATCGTGTTCTGCAATCTCTGCCACCTAGATACAAGAGCTTCGTGATGAACTATAATATGCAGGGCATGAAGAAGTCTCTTCCCGAGCATCTGTCAATGCTTAAGACTGCAGAAGTGGAGATTAGGAAAGAACATCAAGTGTTGATGATCAATAGGACCACCGGTTTCAAGAAAGATAAGAAAGGCAAGCACAAGGGAAAGAAGGGTGGCAAGTCTATTGCCACGCCTGAAAAGAAACCCTAAGCTGGCCCTAAGTCTGACATCGAGTGCTACTATTGTAAGGGGACTGGCCATTGGAAGCGCAACTGCCCCAAGTATTTGGCGGACAAGAAGTCCGGCAAGGAAAACAAACGTATATGTGATATACATGTTATTGATGTGTACTTGACTAGTACTCACAGTAGCACCTGGGTATTTGATACGGGATCGGTTGCTAATATATGTAACTCGGTTCAGGGGCTACGGAACAAGCGACAACTAGCAAGGGATGAGGTCAGAATGCGGGTCGGCAATGGATCAAAAGTTGATGTGATCGCCGTCGGACGCTACACTCTCCATTTGCCATCGGGATTAGTTATAAAACCTAAATACTTGTTATTTAGTGCCTGCACTGAGCATGAACATTGTATCTGGATCGTGTTTGATGCAAAGTGGTCATTCCTTTAAATCTGAAAACAATGGTTGTTCGATTTATAAGAATGATATCTTTTATGGTCATGCACCTATGTTGAATGGTTTATTTCTATTGGATCTCGATAGTAATATTACACACATTCATAATGTTAATGCTAAAAAGATTAAACTTGATGATGATATGTCTACATATATGTGGCACTGCCGTCTAGGTCATATTGGCGTTAAACGCATGAAGAAACTCCATTCTGATAGACTTTTGGAATCACTTGATTTTGAATCATTCGATACATGTGAGCCATGCCTTATGGGCAAGATGACTAGAACGCCGTTTTCGGGTTCAATGGAACGGGCAATAGATCTATTGGAAATCATACATACTGATGTGTGTGGACCAATGAGTGTGTCGGCGCGAGGTGGATATCGTTATTTTGTTACTTTCACGGATGATTTGAGTAGATATGGGTATATCTATTTGATGAAACACAAGTCTGAAACTTTTGAAAAGTTCAAGGAATTTCAGAATGAAGTGGAAAATCATCGTAATAGAAAGATCAAATTTCTACGGTCTGACCGTGGAGGAGAGTATCTACGTTACGAGTTTAGCACACACATTAAAGAGTGTGGAATAGTTTCACAACTCATGCCTGCCGGAACACCACAATGTAATGGTGTGTCGGAACGTCGTAATCGTACCTTATTGGATATGGTTCAATCTATGATGTCTCTGACTGACTTGCCACTGTCATTTTGGGGTTATGCACTGGAAACATCTGCATTCACTTTAAATCGGGCACCATCTAAATCCGTTGAAACGACACTGTATGAATTATGGTTTGGAAACAAACCTAAGCTATCATTTCTTAAAGTTTGGGGATGCGATGTTTATGTGAAGAAACTTCAACCGGATAAACTCGAACCCAAAGCGGAAAAATGCGTCTTCATACCCTAAGGAAACAATTGGGTATACCTTCTATCACAGATCCGAGGGCAAGGTTTTTGTTGCCAAGAATGGTTCCTTTCTTGAGAAGGATTTCTCGCGAAAGGTGTGAGTAGTCGGAAGGTAGAACTCGAAGAGGTTATTGAACCTTCTCTTCATGGAATGGCGAGTGGCGCAGCACCGGAAGTTGTTTTGGAGTTGACTTCACCTGATGAAGAGAGAGCTAATGATAATGATCATGAAACTCCGAAAGAGGACACTATCGAACCTCGCAGGTCAAGCAGGACACGTGCAGCTCCTGAACTGTATGACAATCCTGCTGTGAATTTCATGGTTGATGAAATGGATGACCCTGCGACATATGAAGAAGCGATGATGAGCTCGGATTCCAAAAAATGGCTAGAAGCCATGAAATCCGAGATGGAATCCATGTACGAGAACCAAGTTTGGAACTTGGTGGACTTACCTCACGACCGAAAGGCCGTTGATAATAAATGGATTTTCAAAAGAAAAACGGATGCTGATGGTAATGTGACCATCTAAAAGGCTCGACTTGTCGCAAAGGGGTTTCGACAAATTCAAGGAGTTGACTAAGATGAGACATTCTCTCCCGTAGCGATGCTTAAGTCGGTTAGGATTATGTTAGCAATTGCTGCATATTTCGATTATGAAATATGGCAGATGGATGTCAAAACTGCGTTCCTCAATGGTAATATTGAAGAAGAGTTGTATATGATACAACCTAAGGGTTTTTTCGATCCTAAGGATGCTAATAAGGTATGCAAACTTCAGCGATCCATCTATGCACTGAAGCAAGCATCCCATAGTCGGAATCTCTGCTTTGATGAGGTGATCAAAGAGTTTGGATTTGTCCAAACTTATGGAGAGGCTTGTATTTACAAGAAAGTGAGTGGGAGCAATGTGGCATTTCTGATATTATATGTGGATGACATATTATTGACTAGAAATGATATAGATCTTTTAAACAGTGTTAAAAGTTATCTAAACAGCAAATTTTCGATGAAAGACCTTGGTGAAGCATCATATATATCAGGCATTAAAATCTATAGAGATAGATCAAGGCGCCTAATTGGGCTATCGTAGAGTACATACCTTGATAAGATATTAAAGAAGTTTAATATGGACGAAAGTAAGAAGGGGTTCTTACCTATGTTGCAAGGCAAGACATTGAGTAAGACTCAAAGTCCGGCTACAGCGGGAGAAAGAGAGATGATGGATAAGATCCCCTATGCCTCGGCCATAGGCTCTATTATGTATACCATGCTATGTACAAGACCAGATGTGGCACATGCTATTAGTTTGACTAGTAGGTACCAATCTGATCCAGGTTCGGAACACTGGACAGCGGTAAAGAACATCCTCAAGTACTTGAGAAGAACTAAGGATATGTTTCTTATATACGGAGGTGAAGAAGAGCTAGTCGCTAAGTGTTATGTCGATGCTAGCTTTGACACCGATCCGGATGACTCTAAGTCTCAATCCGGATACGTATTTCTCTTGAAAGGAGCAACAGTTAGTTGGAGGAGTTCCAAACAACCTGTGGTGGCTGGATCAACGACAGAGGCGGAATATGTGGCTGCTTCAGAAGCGGCACAGGAGGCGATTTGGATGAAAGAGTTCATTACGGAACTAGGTGTGGTTCCCAGTGCGTTGGACCCAATGGTGATCTATTGTGACAATAATGGAGCCATAGCCAACGCAAAGGAACCGAGGTCTCACAAGAATTCCAAGCATATTAAGCGCTGGTTTCACTCCATCCACGAGCCTGTCAAGGATGGAGATATAAAGATTTGTAAAGTACACACGGACCTAAATGTAGTAGATCCGTCGACTAAAGTTCTCCCTAGGGCAAAACATGATCAACACCAGAACTCCATGGGTGTTAGATTTATCACTATGTGAACTAGATTATTGTCTCTAGTGCAAGTGGGAGACTAAAGGAAATATGTCCTGAGAGGCAATAATAAAGTTGTTATTATATATTCCTTATATATGATAGATGTTTATTTTACATGCTAGAATTGTATTGATCGGAAACATCAATACATGTGTGTTTAATAAACAAAAAGGGTTCCTAGTTATGCCTCTCTTATAGACTAGCTTGTTGATTAACAAGATGATAAAGGTTTCCTGATCATGGACATTGGATGTTGTTAATAAGAAGGTCACACCATTGGTGGAATGATGTGATGAACATTCATCCGAAGTATAGCATTACGATCAAGTCATTATGTTTATATTTCTATAACATCATACGAAGTAATCTTTATCCTTAGACCATCAGATCATGTTAATTGCTAACACCGGAAGAGTATCTTGATAACATCAAACGTCACACCGTAACAGGGTGACTATAAAGATGGGTTCAGTACTACGAAGGTATTATGTTGAGGCTCATGGATCAAGAGTGGAATTTGTCAATCCATATGACGAATAGATATAGTCTGGGCCCTCTAGGTGATATCACATTAAGATAGCTTGCAAGCAAGTGATGTGATCACTAGAATGTTATATCACGGGAACGAGAAAAGAGTGCATGTCGGTAACGAGATCAAACTAGGTATGGAGATACCGATGATCGAATCTCAGACATGTAACATATCGAGAGACAAAGGGATTTAGTTACAAGCGTTAAAGGTTCTCACGATCACAGAAGTCATCTTTGAATGTGTAGGAGTCAGTACGAATCTCCAGGTCCCGCTGCTGATTATTGATTGGAGAAGGGTCTCGATCATGTCTACATTATCTGCGAACCGTAGGGTGGCACACTTAAGAGTTACCGGACACCATTTTGGAGCACATATGTTTTAGACGAGAGAATTGCAAAGCGCAGGAATTGTTTCAATAGAAACCGGAAATTGTTTCGGGTGAAATTGCAGAAAGTGGTTCTGCATGTGATATTGAAATATTGCAAGGGGCTATATGTGAATGTTTGTTAATTAAAGTAATTAACAAAATTCTGAATAAATTTAATAAAAAGAGTTTTATTAAATGAGAGAGCTGAAATTTGGAGAAATTTAATGCATTTAAAGTGGAGACTTTAAAAGGGAATGTGAAGAGGCATTTTAATGTGGAGGGTTTACCACCACATGAATGGGGGAGGTGAGGGGTCACTCCCCCATGCGCCGGCCATGGAGAGAGGGGGCACCCCCCTTCTCCTATAAAAGGCCACCCATTCCCTCCTTCATCCAAACACCTCCTTGTGAAGGATCTCTCTCCCCCTCTAGAATTATTCCCCCATGGTCTCGGATTAGCGAGATACATGTTCCCAGTGGCATTTCGTCTGGAAGGAGTTGCTACTTCCGCTGGATCGCTAGAGCGAGGAGGTGGAGGTTGTCCGGTGGCTTGAACGTGTGTGCGAGTGTGGATGCGCTGCTGAGTTGCGGCGCTCGGACTTCCTCACGATCTTGAGATTGGCAAGTGTACGACTACATCAACCACGAGTTCCTACTCGTTAACAAAACTCGTTGTCTTTGAGGGTATTTCTCGTTGGATGTATGTCCACCCGTTGCTTTGTACCTAGTAGATAGATCTTGGCGTGTACTTCACACCGTAGGAAATTTTTTGTTTTCTATGCTGTAGACCCAACAGTGGTATCAGAGCCTGATCTATGCGTAGGTGCTTTGCACGGGTAGTACACATATGTTTATATGTGGGTGATGATGATCATGTTATTGTATCTTCTATGTATTTTGAATATTGGTGGCATAGTGGGATGAAGCGGCCCGGACCAACCTTACATGTCATCGTACATGAGACCGGTTCCACGACTGACATGCAACTTGTTTTGCATAAGTGGCTGACGGGTGTATGTCTCTCCTACTATGGTCAATATCTGATTTACAACGAGTTGCTAATAACTTATTTATCTTGTTGTGGTTCATGTTGGTAGGTTAGAACGGTTCTATCTCCGAAAGCCCTAAGCCACGTAAAACTTGCAATTGATAAATTAGAGGCGTCTAGTTTAGATCGTTGCTGGGCTAGTGTATTGATATGGTATTGTTGTAAGTAGATGTATGATAGATACTCTTACAACACACTCAATGTGTAAGTTCCATAGACCTTGGCCTTACACACAAAGGAATGATAGAGATCATACCACGATGCAAGTGATAGAGAGTCAAATGCATGGAACGTATCATCTCACTTTACACATTAGATGTTAGCATCTTATACTGCTAGTTTGGCGCTTTTGGTAGCATTATAAGATGATCCCTCATTTAGATATCAAGATAAAAATGTGTTCTTCCTTAATTATGCACCGTTCTATGGATCGTGTTTCGAGACATCACGTGATGATCGGGTGTACTCGAATCTACGCATTCATAGGAACGGGTGTAAGATAGTTTTACACACGCGAATACTAAGGTTCTTACTTGGCGAGCCTAGCATGTAGAGACATGGCCTCGGAACACGGACCGAAAGGTTAAGCATGAGTCATATAGTTGATATGATGCCCATATAGATGCTCGCCTTTGAAGCTACATCAACTCACGTGATGATCGGACTTGGTGTAGTGGATTTGGTTCATGTAATCACCAAAAAGACACGAGGGATGTCGTTTTTGAGTGGGAGTTCATTAGTAATTTGGATTAGTTGAACTCAATCTATCATAAACTTAGTCTAAATAAACTTTACAAATTCTGTTGTACCTGGCACCACCTGCTTTTAATTTCAATGTGTTCATGGAGAAAGAGAAACTTGCTGCGAATGGTAGCAACTTCACCAACTGGGCTATGAATTTGAGGATTCTCCTCACTGCTGCACAAAAGCAATATGTGCTAGATGCGCCGCTAGGCCCCCCACCAGATCCTGATGCCCTTGACGAGGAAACGAATGTCTATGTGACTCATCAGGAGGACCACAACTTAGTTCATTGCAGCATACTATATGGGCTAGAGCCAGAACTTCGAAAGCATTTCGAAAATGGCAATGCCTTTGATACCATGGGAGAATTGGAAATGATTTTCGATACCCATGCTGCCGTAGAGAGTTATAATGCTACAGAAAAGTTCTTTAGCTGCATGATAGAGGAAAACAGCTCCGTTAGTGAGCACGTACTCAAAATGTCTGGGTACGCCGATAAGCTTGTGTCCTTGGGAATAACGATTCCCATTGACTTAGGCATACATCGTGTTCTGCAATCTCTGCCACCTAGATACAAGAGCTTCGTGATGAACTATAATATGCAGGGCATGAAGAAGTCTCTTCCCGAGCATCTGTCAATGCTTAAGACTGCAGAAGTGGAGATTAGGAAAGAACATCAAGTGTTGATGATCAATAGGACCACCGGTTTCAAGAAAGATAAGAAAGGCAAGCACAAGGGAAAGAAGGGTGGCAAGTCTATTGCCACGCCTGAAAAGAAACCCTGAGCTGGCCCTAAGTCTGACATCGAGTGCTACTATTGTAAGGGGACTGGCCATTGGAAGCGCAACTGCCCCAAGTATTTGGCGGACAAGAAGTCCGGCAAGGAAAACAAACGTATATGTGATATACATGTTATTGATGTGTACTTGACTAGTACTCACAGTAGCACCTGGGTATTTGATACGGGATCGGTTGCTAATATATGTAACTCGGTTCAGGGGCTACGGAACAAGCGACAACTAGCAAGGGATGAGGTCAGAATGCGGGTCGGCAATGGATCAAAAGTTGATGTGATCGCCGTCGGGACGCTACCTCTCCATTTGCCATCGGGATTAGTTATAAACCTAAATACTTGTTATTTAGTGCCTGCACTGAGCATGAACATTGTATCTAGATCGTGTTTGATGCAAAGTGGTCATTCCTTTAAATCTGAAAACAATGGTTGTTCGATTTATAAGAATGATATCTTTTATGGTCATGCACCTATGTTGAATGGTTTATTTCTATTGGATCTCGATAGTAATATTACACACATTCATAATGTTAATGCTAAAAAGATTAAACTTGATGATGATATGTCTACATATATGTGGCACTGCCGTCTAGGTCATATTGGCGTTAAACGCATGAAGAAACTCCATTCTGATAGACTTTTGGAATCACTTGATTTTGAATCATTCGATACATGTGAGCCATGCCTTATGGGCAAGATGACTAGAACGCCGTTTTCGGGTTCAATGGAACGGGCGATAGATCTATTGGAAATCATACATACTGATGTGTGTGGACCAATGAGTGTGTCGGCGCGAGGTGGATATCGTTATTTTGTTACTTTCACGGATGATTTGAGTAGATATGGGTATATCTATTTGATGAAACACAAGTCTGAAACTTTTGAAAAGTTCAAGGAATTTCAGAATGAAGTGGAAAATCATCGTAATAGAAAGATCAAATTTCTACGGTCTGACCGTGGAGGAGAGTATCTACGTTACGAGTTTAGCACACACATTAAAGAGTGTGGAATAGTTTCACAACTCATGCCTGCCGGAACACCACAATGTAATGGTGTGTCGGAACGTCGTAATCGTACCTTATTGGATATGGTTCAATCTATGATGTCTCTGACTGACTTGCCACTGTCATTTTGGGGTTATGCACTGGAAACATCTGCATTCACTTTAAATCGGGCACCATCTAAATCCGTTGAAACGACACTGTATGAATTATGGTTTGGAAACAAACCTAAGCTATCATTTCTTAAAGTTTGGGGATGCGATGTTTATGTGAAGAAACTTCAACCGGATAAACTCGAACCCAAAGCGGAAAAATGCGTCTTCATACCCTAAGGAAACAATTGGGTATACCTTCTATCACAGATCCGAGGGCAAGGTTTTTGTTGCCAAGAATGGATCCTTTCTTGAGAAGGATTTTCTCGCGAAAGGTGTGAGTAGTCGGAAGGTAGAACTCGAAGAGGTTATTGAACCTTCTCTTCATGGAATGGCGAGTGGCGCAGCACCGGAAGTTGTTTTGGAGTTGACTTCACCTGATGAAGAGAGAGCTAATGATAATGATCATGAAACTCCGAAAGAGGACACTATCGAACCTCGTAGGTCAAGCAGGACACGTGCAGCTCCTGAACTGTATGACAATCCTGCTGTGAATTTCATGGTTGATGAAATGGATGACCCTGCGACATATGAAGAAGCGATGATGAGCTCGGATTCCAAAAAATGGCTAGAAGCCATGAAATCCGAGATGGAATCCATGTACGAGAACCAAGTTTGGAACTTGGTGGACTTACCTCACGACCGAAAGGCCGTTGATAATAAATGGATTTTCAAAAGAAAAATGGATGCTGATGGTAATGTGACCATCTAAAAGGCTCGACTTGTCGCAAAGGGGTTTCGACAAATTCAAGGAGTTGACTAAGATGAGACATTCTCTCCCGTAGCGATGCTTAAGTCGGTTAGGATTATGTTAGCAATTGCTGCATATTTCGATTATGAAATATGGCAGATGGATGTCAAAACTGCGTTCCTCAATGGTAATATTGAAGAAGAGTTGTATATGATACAACCTAAGGGTTTTTTCGATCCTAAGGATGCTAATAAGGTATGCAAACTTCAGCGATCCATCTATGCACTGAAGCAAGCATCCCAGAGTCGGAATCTCTGCTTTGATGAGGTGATCAAAGAGTTTGGATTTGTCCAAACTTATGGAGAGGCTTGTATTTACAAGAAAGTGAGTGGGAGAAATGTGGCATTTCTGATATTATATGTGGATGACATATTATTGACTAGAAATGATATAGATCTTTTAAACAGTGTTAAAAGTTATCTAAACAGCAAATTTTCGATGAAAGACCTTGGTGAAGCATCATATATATCAGGCATTAAAATCTATAGAGATAGATCAAGGCGCCTAATTGGGCTATCGCAGAGTACATACCTTGATAAGATATTAAAGAAGTTTAATATGGACGAAAGTAAGAAGGGGTTCTTACCTATGTTGCAAGGCAAGACATTGAGTAAGACTCAAAGTCCGGCTACAGCGGGAGAAAGAGAGATGATGGATAAGATCCCCTATGCCTCGGCCATAGGCTCTATTATGTATACCATGCTATGTACAAGACCAGATGTGGCACATGCTATTAGTTTGACTAGTAGGTACCAATCTGATCCAGGTTCGGAACACTGGACAGCGGTAAAGAACATCCTCAAGTACTTGAGAAGAACTAAGGATATGTTTCTTATATACGGAGGTGAAGAAGAGCTAGTCGCTAAGTGTTATGTCGATGCTAGCTTTGACACCGATCCGGATGACTCTAAGTCTCAATCCGGATACGTATTTCTCTTGAAAGGAGCAACAGTTAGTTGGAGGAGTTCCAAACAACCTGTGGTGGCTGGATCAACGACAGAGGCGGAATATGTGGCTGCTTCAGAAGCGGCACAGGAGGCGATTTGGATGAAAGAGTTCATTACGGAACTAGGTGTGGTTCCCAGTGCGTTGGACCCAATGGTGATCTATTGTGACAATAATGGAGCCATAGCCAACGCAAAGGAACCGAGGTCTCACAAGAATTCCAAGCATATTAAGCGCTGGTTTCACTCCATCCACGAGCCTGTCAAGGATGGAGATATAAAGATTTGTAAAGTACACACGGACCTAAATGTAGTAGATCCGTCGACTAAAGTTCTCCCTAGGGCAAAACATGATCAACACCAGAACTCCATGGGTGTTAGATTTATCACTATGTGAACTAGATTATTGTCTCTAGTGCAAGTGGGAGACTAAAGGAAATATGTCCTGAGAGGCAATAATAAAGTTGTTATTATATATTCCTTATATATGATAGATGTTTATTTTACATGCTAGAATTGTATTGATCGGAAACATCAATACATGTGTGTTTAATAAACAAAAAGGGTTCCTAGTTATGCCTCTCTTATAGACTAGCTTGTTGATTAACAAGATGATAAAGGTTTCCTGATCATGGACATTGGATGTTGTTAATAAGAAGGTCACACCATTGGTGGAATGATGTGATGAACATTCATCCGAAGTATAGCATTACGATCAAGTCATTATGTTTATATTTCTATAACATCATACAAAGTAATCTTTATCCTTTGACCATGAGATGATGTTAATTGCTAACACTGGAAGAGTATCTTGATAACATCAAACGTCACACCGTAACAGGGTGACTATAAAGATGGGTTCAGTACTACGAAGGTGTTATGTTGAGGCTCATGGATCAAGAGTGGAATTTGTCAATCCATATGACGAATAGATATACTCTGGGCCCTCTAGGTGATATCACATTAAGATAGCTTGCAAGCAAGTGATGTGATCACTAGAATGTTATATCACGGAAACGAGAAAAGAGTGCATGTCGGTAACGAGATCAAACTAGGTATGGAGATACCGATGATCGAATCTCAGACATGTAATATATCGAGAGACAAAGGGATTTAGTTACAAGCGTTAAAGGTTCTCACGATCACAGAAGTCATCGTTGAATGTGTAGGAGTCAGTAAGAATCTCCAGGTCCTGCTGCTGATTATTGATTGGAGAAGGGTCTGGATCATGTCTACATTATCCGCGAACCATAGGGTGGCACACTTAAGAGTTACCGGACACCATTTTGGATCACATATGTTTTAGACGAGAGAATTGCAAAGCGCAGGAATTGTTTCAATAGAAACCGGAAATTGTTTCGGGTGAAATTGCAGAAAGTGGTTTTGCATGTGATATTGAAATATTGCAAGGGGCTATATGTGAATGTTTGTTAATTAAAGTAATTAACAAAATTCTGAATAAATTTAATAAAAAGAGTTTTATTAAATGAGAGAGCATTAAATTTGGAGAAATTTAATGCATTTAAAGTGGAGACTTTAAAAGGGAATGTGAAGAGGCATTTTAATGTGGAGGGGTTACCACCACATGAATGGGGGAGGTGAGGGGTCACTCCCCCATGCGCCGGCCATGGAGAGAGGGGGCACCCCCCCTTCTCCTATAAAAGGCCACCCATTCCCTCCTTCATCCACACACCTCCTTGTGAAGGATCTCTCTCCCCCTCTAGAATTATTCCCCCATGGTCTCGGATTAGCGAGATACATGTTCCCAGTGGCATTTCGTCTGGAAGGAGTTGCTACTTCCGCTGGATCGCTAGAGCGAGGAGGTGGAGGTTGTCCGGTGGCTTGAACGTGTGTGCGAGTATGGATGCGCTGCTGAGTTGCGGCGCTCGGACTTCCTCACGATCTTGAGATTGGCAAGTGTACGACTACATCAACCACGAGTTCCTACTCGTTAACAAAACTTGTTGTCTTCGAGGGTAAGTTCTTGTTGGATGTATGTCCACCCGTTGCTTTGTACCTAGTAGATAGATCTTGGCGTGTACTTCACACCGTAGGAAATTTTTTGTTTTCTATGCTGCGGACCCAACACTCTATCCCAAATTAGGATGCATTTAGTTTTATTGTCAAAGTTAACAAACTTAATGTTTGAACCACTATATAGAGAAAATTTTCAACATCTACAATATCTAATGCACACTATATGAAGATATATGTCATAATGGTTCTAACAGTAGTGATTAGAGATTATAAATATCAATACATTTATCTATATAGTTCATCAAATTTTGAAAACTTTGACTTTGACCAAAAACAATATGCATCCTATTTTGGGATAGAGGGAGTAAGTTGGAATATTTTAAGCATAGAAGATTGTAAAATGATGGAGAAGTGTGTTTTGAGGTTAAACATGAGTCTTACCACTGCACAACATGAGTCTAGGAAAAATATTCTCATGGTTGAGTCTAGTACAAGCCCAAGTCTAAGAACATAAATTATTAAAATGGCCCAGAGTCGATCTCTAGATCCTTTATATAATGGCATCTTATGCAAATAGAAAAGCAAGATTGACTGGTCCGTTTGCTAAGTACTAGGTCCTATGAAAAATAGTTCTCTACTACCCCGCAACCTTTTTCTAACACTTTCTGACAATATGATTTCTTAGACTCAAGCTAAACAGTGTACACGCTCTAATCTTCTAGACGCAAGAATGGAAAAGAAGATCTAATTCTTACCAATATTGGGATTTGCCAGACTTGGTCCAATGGTGAATATTCAAATTTATCCATACACTCTATATCTAAGTTGCACATGCCTTGCACACGTGAGAATTGGATAATAGAAATATGAAATATCATTTTTTATATAAAATTATAATAGGTGAAGCTCAAAAACTAATTATAATTTTGAGTCACGTCCATAACTTATCGGGTGTGTATTTGGTTCTTGTACTTTGTATCATGTAGAAATCAACTTATTAGGTACCTAATACTCAACATGCTCTAGACAAATGGCGAAGAAGATCCTAGAACTATTAAGAAGTGTGTTTTGAGGTTTGTGCATAATGTTATAGCGCTAATAAAGACTATCAATAAAATCTTCTATATGGTAGAGTGGATACAAGATCCAGTGGTTTACAATGTTGGGATTTGCTAGTCTCGATCCAAAGGTCAAAGTTCAAAGTTATTCGTACACTATATATAGTACTAGTAAGATTATTGATGAGTCCAAAATTGAAGCATATTTACCTTTTATTTTTGCATAAATAGAATAGGGATTTTAGTATTTCACTATGTTTGCACGCACCTTTTTGTCCATGTTTCAACTGGACCCCGAATTACTAAGTCTCTAACGAACATATCAATTGGAACTGACATATTATGTTATAGTATGATATTTTGAAGTGATAAAAGTCATCTTATTGATTTACCTTCGCACATGGGAGAATACCAAACAAGGGGAAAGCATCTTCTGCGATAATGACCAGGGGTACAGGCGGATCCCGCCCATACCACGCAGCAGCGCATCCGCCTCGTCAAATAATTTCTCCTGGCAAAGACGGCGGAGAGATCTGACATTGGCAGCAACCTAGAACCACGAAAAACCACACCAGAAAGGGATCTAGAGGAGGAACTTGGAGAAGGGAAAATCCCTGTTGCCTCACGGAGCATTGGAGGAAATCGCATCATCCCCTTCCGTCAATCGCTGCATCTCCATCACCATTACTACCCCCATCTCTCATCTATTAGATCTTGTTGTAATTCTAGATTCAATTGTGGTTTGCACTAGATTTATCCCCGTACTTTTATCCATCCATTTGATTATGATGATGTCGTTGATTGCTTCCATGTGTGAGTATCTTTCCCTTGTTCTTAGGGAGATGGAGAAACCCTAGCACTATTATGAAGTTGCAATAAAGATGATCTATTCTTATGTCCATATGACTAACCGGTCTATGATAGATTTATTATTTGTGTTTGATCTCTCCCTTTAGATGGTATGTGTAGTCAGCCACATATCATTTGCCTTCAGGACTAAATATGAGGGATAAATCCTTTGGACATGTTTGGAAGTGTGCCAGAAAGCTTAGTGACAATTGGCACCGGCTAGCAACCTCCACGGTCAAAGGAGGATAAAGAGAGACTCCCTAAGCTAATTACGATATCCATGGGGAGACCCTTAATTGCGGTGGTCTATATGGGTGATTACTCTCAGACATCGCGGTGGTTATTTAGAGGTAACCTCATTCTTGGCGCAACAAAGTGGCTTCCTACGAGCCTTATAGTGAACATGTTATTATGGAGCTCTCTCCACACATATCATGAGACAAGAAGTATGTTATCTTAATTATGAATAATAATATCATGCTAGTGGTGTATCCTACACCCCTGAGAATGTTTTAGCCCTATTGAGTTCAACCATGTTTTTAAACACCTTGTTACTTACTTTCTTTTACTTGTTTTATTTACTTTTATGCACTCAACCAAAAACCTTTAAAACACCCTTCACTTGCGATCAAAGACATCTTATAAGTATCCTTTGGTAGAAAGTAACGAGGGGCATAAAGACATTAATCAAATAGCTCTTTGTGGGTATGATACACTTATTTCGAAATTAGCTACAATTGATCTGTGCACTTGCAGCTATCAAGCTATTTTCTAGCACCGTTGCCGGGGAGCTAAGCACTTTTGGTCTCTGTTCTTAGTTGCTTGTTGTACTAATTGTTTTACTAAAGTTGTTTACTAGTTTCATGGAAGGACTATGACTGCACTCGAACTGATGAATCAGCTCGATGCAACTAAACACCTTGAGAAGTTCAATTGAGGACTTGTCAAAGGATTCCAAAGTGGGAGCGAACCAGAATACGAGGTTAACCCTCGGTTTATCGCTATTATTAAAGAGAAAACTTTTGCAGGAGATGATCTCGATGAGGATCCTTACACTCATTTAATGCATTTTACCGAGTTTTGTTGGACACTTAAATTGAGGGGCTATTCTGATGATGAATTGAAACTTAAATTGTTTATCCAATCTCTAACCAACATTGCTTTAGCTTGGTATAGAATTTGCCTTATAGAGAAAACTGATACTTGGGAGAAACTCAAAGGCGAATTCGTATTTTGATTCTTTCCCAAGGTAAATACAGCTGAAGTAAGAAGGGCATCACAAACTTCAAGAACCACCCAGGTGAAGGCATGGTAAGGGCCTTCAAAAGGTATAAGTCCCTACTTAATAATGTACCCATCATGCTTTACTTGAATGGTATGTTTTACATATTTTATATGGGGGACTTAATCAAGAAATTAAACATGACCTTGACACAAATTCTGGAGGCTCTTTTATGGAGTTAACTATAACTAAAGCTTGGGAACTTCTAGAATGAATTCGCCGTAATAGAAAAATATGGGGATTTGATTTAGGCGGCGAAGGAGGTATAGAAATTGAATATGATTGTCTCAATGCTTATAAAGAATCCGGTAAAGTGAAAGAAATTGCTGATGAACTTCAACTTGATGATGATATTATTTTGCAAATCCTTCAGTCTTTTACCGAACACATTGAAGCCCCTAAGAAAGATTGGCTTCAATATACTCCTCCACCCGAGTTAGCTGAAGAAGATGATCCAATAATTGCAGCTCATGTTGAGCCATTAAGGGAGATACCTCCATAAGTTGAACCCCGTCCTTTTCCAAGGATAGCGAGAAAACATATGATGGCTCAGAAGCTCGAAGATCAACACGAAGAAGAAAGGTTGTTCCTCAAGATGTTAGAAAAGGAGGCACAAACAAGAAAAACTAACAAAGTAAGTATATAGGAGACCAGGGAACCAACAAAGGAGGATATTTTAACCATGTTTACACATTTAAATGTGATAGAGCTAGACACTGAAGCTTCACAGTTTGTTGAAGGAAAGGTAAAAGCTAAAGAAGTTGGTAAACCTATTCTTCATCGTACGTTCGGTGAACTTCTTATTATGGCCTCTACGACATTGGAACAGCTGTTAACGTAATTCCCTTTAATTTTTATTTGAAAATTCAAAATAAACTAACCCTAGCTGAATTAGAGGATACTGACATGACAATAATGCTTGTAGATAAGACGCTCAAAGTTCCTACGGGAATAATTAGAGATGTTCCAATTTGTATTGGACCTTGTAAATATCCCATGATTTTGTGCTTATTGATATGCCTACTAATGTTTATTGTCCAATTATTTTCGGAAGAACTTTCTTAAACACTGCAAGAGCAAACATTGATTGCTAGAGACAAACTGTATCTCTCAAGTTTGGTGAAGAGAAATTGGACTTTCACTTCTTTAAATTTGACCATAAGACGGCTATCAAAGATTTGGACGATTATGAGTATGAACAAGAAGAGGAAGGTAATATCATTAGTCTTGCTTCAGTAGTCATTGAGACGCCTAATGATGATTTAGCAAGGAGTTTAGTCAATAATAATAACATTCTTCAAAACGTATAAAAATGTAAATGGACGATTATCTTGACTCCACACTTGAAGTGGATCCCGAGGTGAATCAAAAGTATGAAGAACCTATAAGTAAAGGAGATGAGGCACCTCCACCTCCTACTCTCAAAACTTTACCCAAGGAATTAAAATATAGGTTTCTTGATGGAACCAATAAGTTCCCTATTATTATAAGTTCTAACCTTGTAGAAAAAGAGGAGGAAAATTTAAGAATGGTTCTCCGGATGCATTGGAATGCTCTTGGATATTCAATGAGTGACTTAAAAGGGATCGGTCCCTCGATAGCCACCCATAGGATATTTATGGAAGAGGGAGCCTAGTTGGTTGCAGAATTTCAGAGGCGACTCAAACCTCACATGAAAGAAGAGGTAAGGAAGGAAGTAATACGTTTATTAGACGTAGGGATCATATTTAATGTGGAGGAACATGAATGGGTAAGTCCTGTTCAATGTGTTCCTAAGAAAGATGGATTTACTGTTGCTGGAAATGAACACAATGAGATGATACCTACTAGAACTGTTGTTGGTCACAGGATGTGTATTGACGATGGAAAACTTAATAAAGAAACTAGAAAGGATCATTATCCTTTTCTGTTTATAGATCAAACTTTAGAAAGGCTTGCTATGCATTCTCATTTTTGCTACTTAGATGGTTATTCCAGCTTTTCTCAAATTGTTGTTCACCCTGATGACCAACTTAAAACAACCTTTATTTGTCCTTACGGTCTATACGCCTATTGTCGTATGCCTTTCGGTATTTGCAATGCCCATGCCACCTTCCAAAGGTGTATAACTGTTGTATTTGCTAATTATGTTGAAAGTGTTATGGAAGTATTCATGGATGAATTTTCTGTTTATGAAACTTCCATTAATCATTATCTCCATAACCTTCATAAAGTTTTTGCAGAGATGTGTGAAGACACTAACCTAGTCTTGAATTGGGAAAAATATCATTTTATGGTTCAAGAAGGTATAATGCTTGGTGTCAGGGGGATGACCCCTGGGTAGCCTGGCCAGACAAGAATAAAGGCAGACAGCTTGCGGTCGGCTAGCAGATCCTAGCCAGACGCATGGTTCCGGCTACCAGCGGGTAGCCGGAACAAGGAAGGGCGGCAAGGCGCAGTTCCGGCTAGAAAAATGTAGCCGGACGCAATCAAGACAGAGGCAGGGAGACATGCTGCACATTGCATGGTACGCCCTTGTACAGCGACAAGACACACCACTACGAGACCATTCCGAAGACTTTCTGGCTGACGGGGGCACAGTGGCTGGTTGCTAACGATAGGCTCGCACAACATTCACTGGGCTCACGACGACCCGCACGTCACGTAGTCTCGACAAGACCTGCCACTACTCGATACTCTAGATGAACAGCCGGCTGGGGCTCGCCTTTGGGACCCGCCAGCCGAAATAGCCAGTGAGATCGCTCCCAGCCTATATAAGGGGGCAAGGCTCTCGTAGCAAGGGTTGGCATTTGAGTAGCTAGATAGTTCAGACAGATCGAGGAGCAGATTGTATCCCAGATATCTCTCATAGTCAGATTGCAGGAGTAGGAGTTTTACCTCACCACGATGGCTCCGAACATAGGTACTTCATGTGTCTCACTACGCTTGTTTGTACCCAATCCCACCTTCGAACACCATCGAGAGCTTCCCTGCCGTTTGCCCACACCTTTATCTAGCCTTCTCAGGCACTACCGTTTCCAATACAACGACTGTTGGCGCCCACCATGGGGCAAACATGGCTTCGACCAGAGTCATGTTCCACACGGGACCCCGCACTTCAGCCGGTGAGCGCGTGGCATCTAGCGTCGTGCTTACGCTAGGAAAATTCGACTACGTCATAGACAACGTGTCATGCTTCACCAGATCCACCTTCCCGGCGGACGGCTCAATCGTGCTGTACGGCGACCTTCACATCTATGTCCCCACCGTGCCAGAGCGTTTCCCTAGGGATATCGACTCCGTCACGGAGCCACTGTTCCCCAGCAGCGGCGTTCCCATTGCTTCGCGCGGTGTCGAGGTCATGATGGTTGGCTCGAGCACCCAGCATTGTCATCCTCGGGAGCAAGGCAGTGATGAAGCCAGAACTTCTGCCCCTCCGCGGCCGAAGGACCCGGTGGAGGAAGCCATCGACTGACTCCTCACTCGAGTCAACCTCGGGGACAACCCGGAGGAGGCCAAAGCAAACTTCACCATAGAGAGGGAGCTCCTCCTACGGGAAACCATCGATCTAGCCACCACCAAGAAGCAAGTCAACATCACCATGCACAAATATGAATGCGCTCACGTCCACACTCCGACTACCAAGGAGCCGAGCCTATGCGAGCAGGTGCGACACCGGGGCAGCGAGCTAGGCGAAAGGTTGGAGAGGGACGGCGAGTCGGATCCATCGCCTCTCCTCATCTTGCCTACCTACAACATGCCCATCCAGAACTTGCGCGCGATGCCAGCCTCGGCGGACGAGCTACCCAACCTAGAGGGCGAGGAGCAAGACCGGCAACACGCCTGGGTGCAGGAGCTTCTCCGGATCGCGGATGAGCAGGCTGGTGCCATCCGGCAGATGCACGAGAACCCTAGTGGCTCCAGCGGGAAGCAAGCCACCTGGCAACAGAAAGGGCGCACCGTCCAAGACCCAACATGCATCCTCTCCTTTGGTGGGGAAAGCCCGCAGAAAGCACCGTGACTCAGGCCACAAGGGCTAGCCGCACTAGGGGCAAATGGTGAATAGCAACCCACCACCGCCCCTCCCCCAAACGGAGCGCCACGACCTGCTGGTTCTTGTCTTTTGGGCCAGGTGGGAGCGCCCAATCTGGATACCCCAGACGACCGTGACGGCATCGAGCTCCTAGCTCAAGCGCGCATCACGGAGGCGGAAGATTCTACCGGGCCAGTTTGTTTTGGACCCCGCATCTGGAACGAGCCATTTCTGGATAAGTTCACCCTGCCAAGGGATACCCCCAAGTATGATAGCATCATGAAACCGGAAGACTGGCTGACCTACTATGCCACAACAGTTGGTATCGCCCATGGGAACAAGCGCGTGGCAGTGCGCTACATCCCCCTCATGCTGACCGGGTCGGCGAGGACATGGCTCAATAGCCTCGTGCCCAATAGCATCAACGCATGGCTGCACTTTGAGAAGGTGTTCGTCCGCAACTTCAACGACATGTACAAGCGTCTGGGTCGCCCCCGCGACCTGGCCCTGTGCATCTAGGGTGACCGTGAGTTGGACCGCGAGTACCTCGCCAGGTTGACCGAGATGCGCAACACTTGCAAGGGCATCCTGGATACCTAGGCGATTGGGTTCTTTGTGGAGGGATGCCGAGAAGGCACCATGCTCCACCATCGACTATTGTGTGATGAGCCAAAAACCATGGCAGAGCTAATGACGGTCGTGGACCAGTACTCCACGGCTGACGCCGCAATGAAGAAGCCCCTTCGGGTGAATGCCGACGGTCAACTGATCCCCACAGATCTAGGTCGCGACCGGCCGAGTAACCCCGGCAGAGAAGCCGGATCATCCAGGTGGCAGGGGAACGACAACTGCTTCCAAGGTGACCGCCAAGCCAGACAGCAGAAGCCCTGCTATCATGCGAGGCAAGTCAACGCTTTGGAGGGCGCACCTAATGCGCCGGCTGGCGACACAAGGAGGAAGAAGCCATAGTTCACCTTCGAACAAATGTTCGACGGCCTGTGCAAGTGGCACAACGTACCCTTCAAGCTGGCTACCCATACTACCCGGAACTGCAGCTGGACCCACCAGATGAAAGAGCAAGGTGGCCTACCCCATCTACTGCCACCGCCTCCCAATGGACCACCACCACCACCGGCTAGGGGAGCCAACAACAACAATAATGGCTACCCTCAGCTGCACGCCGCCTACCACATCTTCAAGACTGAGCTGGATACCAAGCATAGTCGCAGGCAGCGCTCCAAGGAGGTTAACACCATCGTCTCCCTGGTCCCCCAGTACCTGAACTAGTCGGAGACTCCCATCACCTAGAGCCGGGAGGATCATCCGAACCTCCTACCGAATCCCAGGGGATACGCGATGGTGCTCGACCCCCTCATCGTCTCCAACGAGCGCACCTGCCGCTTCTCTCGCGTCCTCATCGATGGGGCAAGCAGCCTCAACTTTCTCTACCGGTCTTCCTTGGAGAAGCTGGGTATTCGCGAATGTGACCCGCGCCCGACTACCACGACGAACTGCCGGGGCCAGTGTGTGCTCCGCTGGGGAAAATCTGGCTAGACGTTGTCTTCAAAACCGAGGAGAACTTCCGCCGTGAGCCGGTGTGGTTCGAGGTGGTGAACCTGACAAGCTCCTACCACACTCCCCTCGGGCGTCCCGCCCTCACCAAGTTCATGGTCGTCCCCCACTACACATATCTCAAAATGAAGATGCTAGGGCCTAATAGCGTGATCACTGTGGCCAACTGCTTCTGGCGGTCGATGGAGTGCGCGTTAGTGGGCTCGATGATAGCGGAGGCCCTCATCATTGCCGAGGAGAAGCGCGAGATCATGTGCAAAGTTGCATTGGCTTAGCATGAAGTGCCGGCTAACAGGAAGCTGACTAGAGATGCGGCCTTCCAGTCTGCCAAGGAGACAAAGAAGATCCTACTCGACCCACTGACCTGACCAAGTTTGTCACCATCGGTTCCAGCTTGGACAACAAATAGGAAGGCGCGCTTGTCGACTTCCTCCATGAGAATCGGGACATCTTCACATGCTCACCCAAGGACATGACGGGTGTCCCGAGGGAGTTCGCCAAGCACTCACTTCATGTACGGCTGGATGCCAAGCCGGTCAAGCAACCCCTCCGCTGGTTCACGGAGGAGAAAAGGAAGATCATCGGTGATGAGATCACCCGGCTCCTCGCAGCCGGATTCATCATGGAAGTGTAGCACCTGGACTGGGTGGCTAACCCAGTCCTGGTGTTGAAGAAAAACAAGACCTAGCGCTTGTGTATCGACTACACCAGCCTAAACAAAGCGTGCCCGAAAGACCCCTTCGCTTTGCCCCGTATCGATCAAGTTATCGATTCCATGGTCGGCTGCAACATGTTGTCCTTCTTAGACTGTGATTCCGGCTACAAACAAATCCGGTTAATGGCTGACCAGCTGAAAACGTCATTTATCACCCTGTACAGGGCTTTCTATTACGTAACCATGCCTTGCGGTCTCAAAACTGTAGGCGCTACTTATCAGCGCTGCATGCAGAAATGCTTACACTCGCAGATCTGCTAGAACGTGCATGCCTACATGGACGATGTCGTCATCAAGACAAAGGAGAAGCACACCCTCCTCGAGGACTTGGGGGAGACGTTCAGGAACCTTCGTCAGTACCAGATGAAGCTGAACCCGGAGAAGTGCATTTTCGGTGTACCATCTGGCCAGCTCCTCGGTTTTCTCGTTTCGCAACGAGGAATCGAGGAAAATCTGGAGAAGATTGCAGCCATTGAGAGGATGCAGCTGCCCAAGAGCTTGCTCGGAGTCTAGAAGTTCACCGGATGCCTCACCTCCCTCAGCCATTTCATCAGCCGGTTGGGCAAGAACACACTCCCACTGTACCAGCTGCTGAAGAAGATGGACAAGTTCTCCTGGACCTCGCAAGTCGACGCCACGTTTCACGACCTCAAGCGCATGCTATCCACAACACCGGTTCTAGCTACGCCGGCTAGCAAGGAGCCGATGTTTCTCTATATAGCAGCCATCAGCCGGGTTGTCAACGTCATCCTGGTGGTAGAGTGCCCCAAGGAAGGCAAGCCTCGGCTGGTGCAGAGGCCCGTCTACTACCTCACCGAGGTTCTCTCCCTCTCCAAGCAGAACTACCCCCATTACTAGAAGATGTGCTACAGAGTGTACCTGGCATGCAAGAAGCTCAAGCACAACTTCCAGGAGCATCTGATTAAGGTGGTGTGCACCGCACCCCTTTCGGAGATCATCGGCAAAAAAGACTCCACTGGCCGAGTCGCCAAGTGGGCAATCGAGCTTGTCGCCTACTCCATCCAGTACGAGCCAAGGCTCATGATCAATTTGCAGGCTCTGGCGGATTTCTTGGTCGACTGGGCTGAGACCCAGTACCTGCCGCCGGTTCCCGTCTCGGATCACTAGAAGATGCACTTCGACGGCTCGAAGATGTTCGGGGGATTGGGAGTCAACATCATCCTCACCTTGACCAAGGGAGACCAGTTGGAGTACTTTCTCCATATCCACTTCAAGGCATCCAACAACGTCACTGATTACGAGGCATTGGTGCATGACCTCCGGCTCGCCAGGGAGATTGACATCAACCGGATCCTTTGCTTCGATGATTCGGATCTGGTGGTGTAGCAAGTATCCGGAGAATTGTACGCTCGTGATGCGAACATGGCCCTCTACCGCTTCCACGTACATAAGCTCAGCGCCTGTTTCGACGGATGTGAATTCCATCATGTCCCTCGCCTAAACAATGAGGTAGCCGACTCGCTCCCCCGAATCGGGTCCACCAATCAGGCGATCCCGACAGGGGTCTCCTTGGAGCATCTGTGCAAGCCCTCCATTATTCCATCTCCCGAGTCAGACTCCATCATCTGGGCCGGAAGCCCGGGGGCTGACGGCTTGGAAGACCCAGAACCTTCGGAGCCAGCAAAGAAGAAGGCCCGCACCCTCTGGCTCGAAAGATCTAGGGGCTGCCATTCCGGGTACCCCACTCGGACGCCCCCTAACATCCCCCAGCCGGAGCACGGGAGCATCCTCACCATTCGGGAGATACCATCCTAGACACAACCCTTCATAAACTACATCGCCAATGGGGAGCTTCCAGATGATGAGGTGGAGGCCAGACAAATCCATTGGCGTTCGCACACGTACACCATCATCAACAAAGAACTGTACAAGCGCAGCGTGTCCAACATATTCCAGCGGTGTGTTGATGTGGACACAGGCTACCGGCTACTGAAGGACATCCACCAGGGTGAGTGCGGACAATATGCTTCATCTCAGGCAATAGTTGCCATGGTGTTTTTCCACGGCTTCTATTGGCCCACCGCCCTCGACGATGCCGAATAGCCGATCCACGCGTGCAACAGGTGCCAGCGCTTCGGACAACTGAGGCACATGCTGGCTACGGTGCTCAAGACCATCCCTATCACGTGGCCCTTGATACGTCCATTTTGCATCACTATTCTATGTCATAATTCACTGTTATTCATTGATATATTTCGTATTGAGAGGTGATACTTATGTAATTTCATCTGTTTTTGCATGGTTGATGACTTTTGGAGCATGGACCGCTGCAGTCAGGATTCTGATGGAAAAGGTGCTGTTTGGAGGCAAAATTCGCGAAGATCAGAAAATCCAGGAAAATATACGAAAAATCCTATTTTACCAGAAGACGAAGGAAGCCAGAAGGGGGCTGGAGATGGGCCACAGGGGGCCCACACCACCCCCTGGCGCGGGCAGCCCTAGGCCACGCCAGTAGGTGGTGTGGCCGCCCTGGCCCACTCCAGGCACTCCCCTCTGGCGTATATCATCCTCCTGAAACCCTAAGACTCGGGGAGCGACCATAGAAAGATTATGCCGCCTCTGCGGGGAGGAAAAAAAAGAAAGAAAGATCTCTCCGGCAGACAGATTTCTGCCGGGGGAATTCCTTCCCGGAGAGGGAAGATCGTCGCCATCAACACCACCATCAAGCTGGAGTTCATCGGGATCATCATCATCACCACCATCATCACCATCATCACCCTCGTCACCATCTCCATATTGTTGTAACAATTGAGTTGAATCTTGCATAGTTCATAGGGGAAACTTTCCCGGTGTTGATTACTCTTTGTAGTTGATGCTATTGAGTGAACCATTGAATTATTGTTTATGTTCAGATTGTTATACATCATTATTCTATCTCTGATCATGATCCATATGATGTCTTGTGAGTAGTTCGTTTTGTTCTTGAGGACATGGGAGAAGTCATGTTGTTAGTAGTGGAGTTGTGTTGAGAAAGATTCAATATATTGTTATTTAAGTTGTGGTGTACTTCTTCTAGTGGTGTCATGTGAACGTCCACTACATGACACTTCACCTATATGGGCCTAGGGGAATGCATTGTGTATTTGGCTAATAATCATAGGGGTTGCCGGAGTGACAGAAACCTGAACCCCCGTTAGGAAACCATTGCACAAGGGACGTAAGGGTCTTAGAGTTTAAAGCTGTGGTTAGGTTTCTACCTTAATTACTTTCTTGTACTTACGGATGTTTGCAAGGGATATAATCACAAGTATGTATTATTCCTAGGAAGGTCGGTACATTAGCACAGGTTCACCCACACAACACTTAGCAAGCTAAAGAAGATTAATCAACTATATGAAGCGAAAGCACTTGACAGTCTTCCCATGTGTCCTTGAGAACGTTTGGTCATCTTAAGTAATACAACCGGCTTGTCCTTTGCTGCATAAAGGATTGGGCCACTTGCTGCATTTATTCCTACTGTCTTTTATTTACTCATACTTTGTTTACTTGCTTTATCGAAAATCCCTAAAAATCCTTTTGCTAAGTATTTGCAGAGAATTCCTGGTCCATACCACTAGCCAGCACCTTCTGCTCCTCGTTGGGTTCAACACTCTTACTTATCGAAAATACTGTGATACACCCCATATACTTGTGGGTCATCAAGACTATTTTCTGGTGCCGTTGCCGGGGAGTGAAGCGTTATTGGAGAGTGGAGCTGGTAAAGGAAACTTCTACTGTGAGTATTGTTTACTTCTGTTAGTTGCTTTATTTTCTTTATGGATAATTTGCTGAGTTTCTTATTTGGTAACGCTACTACCACTACTAAGGTAGTAGATAAGCCACCACCTGCTGAGAATGATGTTTTCAAAATACCTACAAGAATTATTGATCGTGTTATGGATAACTACTATGTTGGGGATGGAACTGTCCATCCCGGTGATCATTTACTCTTTATACACGAATTATGCGGGTTGTTCAAGTGTGCAGGTATTACTACAGATCAAGTTAAGAAGAAGTTATTCTCATTATCGCTGAAAGGAAGAGCTGAGGACTGGTATAAGCTGCCGAAGAATGGTCAAGCTCTGGAATGGGAGGAAATAATGCCTCTCTTTTATTCAAAGTTTTATCCTCCTAGTGAGATTCATAAAGATCGGAATCAAATATACAACTTTTGGCCTCTTGATGGAGAGACTACAGCTCAACCTTGGGGGAGATTGAAGTTACTAATTCTCAAATGTCCCATTCATGAGCTCCCGAACAATATTATTATCAATAACTTTTATCCAAAGCTCCCTCTACATGACAAGGATTTATTGGATGATTCTTGCGCTTGATCATTCACTCGCATGGAAGAAGAAGCTAAATCGGATCTTCTGGACCGTATTCAAGACAATGATGAAGCTTGGGAGAATGACAAAGGTAGAAAGTTAGGTATAAATTATGATTATGAATGCATTGAATCTTTTATGGGAACTGATGACTTTCAAAATATTAAAAATGCTTATTGTCTAGACTCTCAAGTATTGCTTCTTATTTTAAGGCTTTTGCTTCCTACATTGAAGTGCCTAAAAAGAAGTGGAATAACTATCATGAGCCTTATAAAGATGTTGCTAAGAGTGTTCCTGCAAGAAATACTGAAGTTCATACAGCTAATCATGTTTTACCTAAACCTTACATTGAGAAAATGCCTTTCCTAGTTAAGATAAGGGAACATTCTATGATAGCTTGTATGGTTGATGAAACTATGAATAAGGTTGATGAACCTATTATAGCAAGTGTGAAAGACTTTGTTACTAAATATGAAAAAGAGGGACACACTATCCTTTGTAAGGATACCTCTAATATTGTTTCACAAAGTAGTATTATGAGAGCTAGTATTCCTGTGTTTTCTGTTAGGATAAGTGATCATTGTTACGATGATCCTGGTGATAGCTATATTTTTAAGTTTATGCATGATACTAAAAGTTATTATGAGAGAGGAAAAAGTGTTCGTATGCATCTCAATAATATCAAGTTTCCTTGTTTTATGCTGAAAGTTTTTATGTTGCACACCTTTTCCTTCCTATGCTTGTAGCCTCTGGTTTCAACAACTTGTTTGTTTACAAAATCCCCTTGAATAGGAAGTGGGTTAGACTTAAATGTGTGTGTGTTTTTGCCTCTTAATGCTCTTTTTCACTTTAATTCATATTCCTGTGTGAGCATCTTTAAAATTATCAAGCCCATCTTAATGGCTATAAAGAAAGAGCTTTTTTGGGAGACAACCCAATTTGTTTTTGCTTTCAGTTTGTTTTTGTTTCTTTGAGTCTTGGAAGTTATTACTTTGGTAATAACCGCTCCTTATCTATTTTGTTTGGCTTTTGTGTCAAGATTAACCTCTAATGAGAGAGAAGTAAGATTTGGGGAAGTTGCTGTCCCGAAACAGATTTTTGTGCTTCACCGTAAAAATTCGTGAGAGATCTCCGTACGAAGGATTGAGTTGTAATTTTTTCTGATTCTGCCCCAGGTTGTTATTAAACTTTCGTTAGTTTTGCACTTTTTGATTTGAGCAACATAAGATTTTCTAAAAAAATTATCTTTACCTGCTGGTCTGTTTTGACAGATTTAGCCACTCTTGCATTTGCTTCTTTAATCGATTTCCTTTTTGAATTCGTTTTGGGTTTTTGGAAGGAGTTGCTTCAGTAGCTTATTTTTTGATGGTTTTTAGTTGAAGTTCGACTCAAAAGGTTTTATCACTTCAATTATACTAATGTTGCTAATGAGAACTGTGTGAAGTTTTGTGTGAAAGAAATTTCCAGGTAGTGGAGATAATGGTGTAATAAGGAAGAGAAGGGCTTATGACTCAAGTAATAAGTGTATGAAGATGAAGATATTGATGTTATTCAAGTGGTGACTCCGGAAGAATCTACTAGATACCAAATTCAGAGACCTGCAGAGTCCGCTTTCAAATAGGTAACAATTCTAGTAAGAAAAGTTTCACGAAAATACTATCCAACTATATTTTTGCAGTTTTCAATCATAAGAAAAGAAACGAAGCGATAAAGGGACGGAAATGGAGCCAGGGTGGCTCACAACACCCTGTGGTGCGGGCCCTCCCCTGGCCGCGCCACCAGGTAGTGAGTCCATCCCGGACTCCGCCTCTGACTCGTTTTCTCCCAGTACCTTCCTTTTGATATGAAACTTCGTAATATATAACCCCCGGATCCCTCGAGGTTCGTATATCGTGTTTTCGTCGTGTTTTTGTTTCGATCTGTTTCTGCCAGGACATACTCTTTGAAAGTTTAGAAGCACAATGGTGTCCGCCAAGGATAAAGGGAAGGAGCCTATGGAGGAAGACCTCCAAGACCCCATGAAGGAGAAGGAGATCAAGAGTGAAGGCGAAGAGGAGCAAGGCCAACATTCGCACACCAGCACTACCATTGCAAGCATTGGAGTGGTGACGAAACATGCCAGGGTTAGAAGGACTGCACGGATGCAGACTGGGGGGAAAGCTCCTCGTCATAGTTTGGCTCCACGGTCACTTCCTCCGCACACCAAGAATCCCTTCCATACCTTTACCCATAACCATGCAGGAAAAGAAGACTCCAATAGGGAAGAACGGAAAAAGAATCACAAGAGTTGGGATCCACAAACTGAAATGATCATGAGCCGTATTGAGCACAACTCGGAGTTGATTCATACTCTCACCTTCAAGATTGAGGACTTGGGGAAACTAATCAAAGAGCTCATCGAGAGGATACCACCACCACCAAAGGAGTAATTCGTCATCAGGTTTGGAATCCCCTTGGTTTGTTCCAAGCTTGGGGGAGTGCCGCGGTATCACATCACTATCTTCTATCTTTTTACCTTATTAGTAGAGTCATATCATGAATAGAGGAGTTATTATGTAGTATGGTTTGCATTATGGAAGTGTCCCCTCTCTCGTTAGATATGTATCGCTTACTGTGAGTTGCCGTTATGGAATATTAATGAGAAGTTCTATCATTTACTCTTTTGCATAGCTTATATTAGTTTTCAATTCGTGGTTATATGATTGATCGTGTTGTTAGTATTGGTATCACTTTGGGATCATTGAGTTAATTTAGTTGGTTTTGGCAAACCTGGCTCGGTCAGTAGGAACACTATTTTTGAGAGTTGAATGAAAAAGGATAAAAGTACTCTAAAGAAAAAAAAGTCATCATCTTTCTTTCTTGATTTGCTCATAAGTTTAGTATTCTCTAGTTAAGATCTTTTGTGCTTCCAAGGAAGACTGCATGTTTCTCTTTATCACTTGTATGTTTGTTTGTTTCCTTCAACTCTTATACTTGCTACCCAGCCTTGCTAGCCAAAACCTGTACTGAGAGGGAATTCTTCTCGTGCATCCACTCCTTTAAACCAAAACCTGTGCCATTTATGTCCACCATACCTACCTATTAGCATTCTTGCTGTTCCAAGTAAATTGTTTTTTTATCTACCTCCCAAATTAAACTTGTTATGTGAAAATTAGTGATTAAAGCTCTCACAAACTTGATGGCACATTTTACTTTCTTGCATTTAATAAACTTGAACCATTGGGTCCTTCTTTGTTGCGTATATGCTTGCGCTTTATGAGTTGAAGTTAGCAGAACCATGTATCATGGGGACCGCTTTCAACACTTCATTTGGTACTTTGTACCTAATTGATATCATGTTCTGTTGCTTATGCATCCCGGCGGTGTGAAATAAAAGTGGAACTTGTGAGATCATGGAGTTTATATGTGTGTTAGAGAAACGCCTGGGCCGTGATGACCCACAAGTATAGGGGGTGTATCACATTATTTTCGAGGGAAGTGAAACCCAATTTATTGATTTGACACAAGGGGAGCCAAAGAATATTTATAAGACTTAACAACTGAGTTGTCAATTTAGCTGCACCTAGAAACAATCTTGCTCACAACAGTTTATCAGTAGCAACAGTTTTGTAGTAGGAATAGTAAAGTAGCAGTAGTAACAAAGTAAAGACAGCAGTAACAATAGCAGTAAACAGTGGGATTCGAGTGCGGTAGGCATAGGGATGGATGGACGGGCGTTGCATGGATAAGACAATTCACATAGCAATCAGAACATAGAGCAATTGCAGATAAATAAGATAAAACATCCAAGTACTAGATAATACTAGGCATTTGTTCCATATATAGTCATACGTGCTCGCAATGAGAACTTGCACAACATCTTTTGTCCTAGCCCGTTTGCAGCGGGGCCTCAAGGGAACTACTGGCAATTAAGGTGCTCCTTTTAATAGAGAACCGGAGCAAAGCATTAACACTCCGTGAACACATGTGATCCTCACATCAAAGCCATTCCCTCCGGTTATCCCGATTTCTGTCACTTTGGGGCCATTGGTTTCAGACAACAACGTGTGTATACAACTTGTAGGTAAGACCAAAAACAATACTATCATAATGAATCAATAACATGTTCAGATATGAAATCATGGCACTCGGGCCCTAGTGACAAGCATTAAGCACAACAAGTCGCAACAAAGTTATAAAGCACTAATAAAAAATACTAGGCACCATGCCTTAACAATCTGATGCCATTACATGAATGATGTCATCCAATCCCTACCATCCCCATAGCCTACAGCGGGGGATTACTCACTCATAGATGAGGGAAACATGGATGGCCGATGGAGAAGCGGTGGTGAGGATGATGGCGATGATTTCCTCCAATTCCCCGTCCCGGCGGGGTGCCAGAACGGAGTTTCTGGTGCTGTTTCGTGGAATTTGGTGGTGGCGGCGGAGCGGAACTCCTTCTGGGAAAACTTCGAACCCCCCGGAGTTTCTAGGTTAGAAGGCTTCTTATAGGCGAAGAGGGAGACCGAGGGGGTGCCTAGGGCCACCACACCATGCCCTGGCGCGGCTAGGCCCGCGCCTAGGGGGGGGTGTGGCCAGCCCTTGGCCCTCCTCCGTCTCGTATTCTGGCTCCTGGAGTCTTCTGGAAAAATAGGCACTTTGGCTTTTGTCCCGTCCAATTCCGAGAATATTCATTTTCTAACTTTCCTGGAACCAAAAACAGCAGAAAACAGGCAGCTGGCACTGTGGCTCTTGTTAATAGGTTAGTCCAAGAAATCATATGAAAAGTACTCCAAAGTGTGGACAAAACACAAGAAAGTGGATAAAACCAAGCATGGAACATCAAAATTTATAGATACATTTGCAATGTATCAACATCCCCAAGCATAACTCCTGCTCGTCCGCGAGTAGGTAAGTGATAAAAAAGAAAGAATAATTTTGGAGGTGACATGCACCATCAAAGACTTGATCAAAGTATTTGTAAAATATTCAAAGCTGGGATCATAGTACTTCAATCATAACATGAAATACAAAGTTCTAGCAATAAGACATAGCAACTATGTTGCAACATGAAAAGGCAGAAACAAAAGATTCATGAATAACAATGCTTTGCAAGACATTTGTTTGTTTAACATAAAGAAAACATAGTATAGTGGCATTCAGCTTGTCCCTCATAGAGTAGCAAACATAAATGCATAGGAGACCTTCAAAGTTTACAAGAGTGAGTAGATACAAATAGTTTAAAACAAGCAATATCAAGGTATTCATCAACCAACAAGTCCTTGGACAATGCACATAGAACTAAGAATGGCCACTATGCTCTCAAGAAAGTGCTCAAAGAATATGTGGAGACCCAACATTGAAATGAACAGGTTTTGAAAAGTTTGAAAGGCTTCCAAATGCTGAAAGTATGGTACTCATTAGCTTTGAGCTCCCATTGACCCTATCATAATCATCTTTAAGTGGTTAAGGTTAAAGTGACACAACTAAGAGGATATGCTTGACAAGTTATAAATCGAAGTCTCATGCCCCTTACTTACGAAGACTGATCCTCATGCTACTCAACTTTAGTCACAAGTAAGCTCTTGTCATTGTAAGTATATACGTATCATAGAGAACCGCCAACAGTGTACCCCTTGCACATGACACGGGAGCTATCCCATAATTAAAATATAAAGGCAAGCAGACAATGAGCATCTCATCGATCTTTTTATTTACTATGTGCATAGATTTTTATTGAGGATGCTTCATAGAATGCTCATTATGGTTATGCTACAAGTTTCCACCATGATTAGGCATGGCTTAGGCTAGTGGCCCAGGCGTTTCTCTAACATACATACAAACTCCATGATCTTACAAGTTCCACTTTTATTTCACACCGCCAGGATCCATAAGTAAAAGAACATGATATCAACGAGGTACAAAGTACCAGTGCAATGTTGAAAGCGTTCCCCATGATACATGGTTCTGCTAGCTTCAACTTATAAAGCGCAAGCATATACGCAACAAAGAAGGACGCAATGGTTCAGGTTTATTAAATGCAAGAAAATAAAGTGTGCCATCAAGTTTGTGAGAGCTTTACTAACTAACTTTCTCATAACAAGCAAAAATTTTATTAGGAAGAAAACAAGGCATATTGAATATGCACGGGAATAGCAAATGATGCTAATAGGTAGGTATGGTGGACACTTTGAAAAATATTTGGTTTAGGGAGTTGGAAACTTGAGTAAAACATACTCAGTGTAAGTGAAGGCTAGCAATAGTAAGGGAGCGACAAAAGAGAGAGCAATAATGGCCATAATCATGCAGAGTGACAAAACAACATTGATCAAAGCATAAAGTGATACTACAAGTTGAAAACTAAAGGATCATAAAGGCTATGGTGACTTGAGATAGTCATAACATGGTGTGAGCATGTGCCAAGTGAACCCAAATAAAGCATCAAAGGAGAATACCACTATACTATGCTTTAATATGCTAAAACAACGCATGATTCATCCAAGGCACATTAAGCAATCTCAATTGTTTATAACAAGTCACGCTACAGCAAAGAATACTAAGAATAAAGCCAAAACAATATCAAGCATGACATGACAAAGCATAGGCCACAGTCAAAAAACAAGCTCTCTGTACCACTTAAGCATGAGCTTTCCTACTCTTTTCCAATCCAAACCAGACTATTTGAACTCCAATGTATGAAAGAGGAGGTCCAACCAATTTATTTAGAAAGATAATAAAACCACGCAAACTAAAAACCAAAACAAAAACGAAAAAGAAGACGCTCCAAGAACAATACAACTGTGCATGAAATAGTAAAAATAAAATGTTTGGAAGAAACCTCGGATTTTTATTGATGAAGAAGGGGATGCCTTGGGCATCACCAAGCTTTGACTCTTGTACTTCTTGGATATTTCTTGGGGTGACATGCATGGCATCCCCAATCTTGAGCTTTAGTCCATCCTTCATCTCATTACTCATTCCTTCCATACACCTGAAATTTTTCCTTCATACAAACTTCACACAATCTTTATTAGCAACATTAGTGCACTCAAGATAAAAGGTCTTAAGGTTCAGTTTTAACACCAAATAAACTCCCATTAGAACATTAGCTACTACAGAGATTCCCTCAAAAAGATCAATTCCCCAAAAGAATTCAAAAAGGAACCAACAAGAAGCAAATGCAGAAAATGGCAGAAATCTGTCAAAACAGACCAGCAGGTAAAGACGAATTTTTTCGAAGACCTTTTGTTGCTCAAATCAAAAAGTGTTGAACTAACGAAAGTTAGATACAAACCTGGGGTAGAAGCACAAACATTCACGCCTCAAAAAGCCGTTCAGAGATTTTACACGAATTTTTACGGTGAAGCACATAAATCTGTTTCGGGACAGCAACTTTCTCAATCATTACTTCTCTCTCACTAGAGGTTACTCTTGGCACAAAAAGCAAATAAAAAGGATAAGGAGCGGTTATTACTGAAGTAATAACTTCCAAGACTCATCTAAAACTTTTGGGTTATCTCCCAATAAGTACTTTTTCTTTAACGCCTTTAAGTTAGGCATAAGCAAAAACTAAAATGGATAGAATAGAAGTAAGTGGAGATAATCATGGTGAAAACATTGTTTTGTTCAATGAATCCTTTTGTTAACAAGGTTGATCAGGTCTTGTTACCAAAACAATTTCATATGAGACAAAACTTTGTATTCCACTAATGATTATGTTACCTCAACCTTGATAGCAATGGTCCCAGTCATAATAGTTTAAAAAATTTCTCTTGGTATGGGACAATATATTTATCCAACTTGAATGCCCTCAACATGTTCAATTGAATTCAAAACCATTAGTCCTATCAATCTTCTTGGGGAAATAGATAGTATGTTCCTTGTCATTAACATTGAAGGTCATTGTCCCTTAATTACAATTAATAACAGCTCCTGCAATATTTAAGAAAAGGTCTTCCAAGAATAATAGACATATTATTATCTTCAGGCATAATAGTTTGAGAGGATGCTCACATAAGAAATATGAGCTGAAGTAAAAGAGAGCATCAAGAAGCAAATTCAAAACACATTTAAGTCTAACCCACTTCCTATGCATAGGAATCATGTATGCAAATAAATTCACAAAGAACAAAGTGATAGGCATAGGAAGATAAAACAAGAGTAACTTCAAAACTTTCAGCACGTAGAGAGGTGTTTCACTACAATGAAAACTTCTACAACCATATTTTCCTCTCTCATAATAATTTTCAGTAGCCTCATGAATAAACTCAACAATATAACTATCACATAAAGCATGCTTTTCACGATCTACAAGCACTAGAGGTTTATTATAAACATTTTCAAAAGGATCATCAGGAACATAACATTCATCCTCCTTTAGTAAGCATGGAGGACAATCAAATAATGTAAGGGATAAAGAGTTACTCTCATTAGAAGGTAGGCATGGGTAGCTAATCCATTCTTCCTCCTTTTGTTCATCACTCTCCTCCTCTTTTTCATCTAATGAGATTTCAGGTTCATCAATTTCTTCTTCCATAGGATCCTACAAGGCATTAGTCTCTTCCATTTGTGGAAAGCATCTATTAATATATTCAAGAATATAGCCGTTTTCTTCCTTGTAATTATCAAAGAAAAATTTAAGTATACAATAAACCTCATACTTATAAGGTGAATCATCAATATTTTCAAGCAAACTAGCAAGTTCAAATGCACCCTTCCAAGCAATAAATTCCTCAGTTTGTTCCACATCATAAAAGTCATAATTTCCCTTAACATAAGAAGATATGGTAACATTATCATTATACTCACATTGAAAAGGGAGGTGTTTGTACCTCCTGCAGCAACAAGATTTATCAAAGCAATAAGTAACAATATAAGTAGAGCACACGTTTCTAGCGATGGTATACAATTTATCAATTTGTTCCCATAAGTGTTTCCCTTTTTATGACAAGCAGTGTTCCTTATAATAATATTTTTGATCTTTCGTGAACCCACCTTGCCAATAAGATTCAGTTTCAAAGAAACCATCCATTGACAACAAGCATGATAAAGCAAGACAATAACAGACCAACGAAGATAACAACTGGAGTAGGAACTAGTTTTTTTTTCCGATAAAGAAAGAAGCAAACACGGCAGAAATAAACTTAGCTTGAACAATAGTGAATCCAAGTGGACTTGATAAATAAAGCTATGCTCCCCGGCAACGGCGCCAGAAAATAGTCTTGATGACCCACAAGTATAGGGGGTGTATCGCAGTATATTTGAGGGAAGTGAAACCCAATTTATTGATTTGACACAAGGGGAGCCAAAGAATATTTATAAGCCTTAACAACTGAGTTGTCAATTCAGCTGCACCTGGAAACAATCTTGCTCACAACAGTTTATCAGTAGCAACAGTTTTGTAGTAGGAATAGTAAAGTAGCAGTAGTAATAAAGTAAAGACAGCAGTAACAATAGCAGTAAACAGTGGGATTCGAGTGCGGTAGGCATAGGGACGGATGGACAAGCGTTGCATGGATAAGACAATTCACATAGCAATCAGAACATAGGGCAATTGCAGATAAAAAGCATCCAAGTACTAGATAATCCTAGGCATGTGTTCCATATATAGTCATACGTGCTCGCAATGAGAACTTGCACAACATCTTTTGTCCTGCCAGCCTGTTTGTAGCGGGGCCTCAAGGGAACTACTGGCAATTAAGGTGCTCCTTTTAATAGAGCATCGGAGCAAAGCATTAACACTCCATGAACACATGTGATCCTCACATCAAAGCCATTCCCTCCGGTTATCCCGATTTCTGTCACTTCGGGGCCATTGGTTTTGGACAACAACGTGTGTATACAACTTGTAGATAAGACCAAAAAGAACACTATCATAATGAATCAATAACATGTTCATATCTGAAATCATGGCACTCGGTCCCTAGTGACAAGCATTAAGCACAACAAGTCGTAAACAAGTCATAAAGCACTAATAAAACATACTAGGCACCATGCCCTAACAATCTGATGCCATTACATGAATGATCTCATCCAATCTCTACCATCCCCATAGCGTACAGCGGGGGATTACTCACTCATAGATGGGGGAAACATGGATGGTCGATGGAGAAGCGATGGTGATGATGATGGCGATGATTTCCTCCAATTCCCCGTCCCGGCGGGGTGCCAGAATAGAGTTTCTGGTGCTGTTTCGTGGAATTTGGTGGTGGCGGCGGAGCGGAACTCCTTGTGGAAAAATGTCGAACCCCCTAGAGTTTTTAGGTCAGAAGGATTCTTATAGGAGAAGAGGGAGACCGAGGGGGTGCCTAGGGCCACCATACTATGCCCTAGCGTGGCCAGGCCCAACCCGTGCCTGGGGCGGTGTGGCCAGCCCTTGGCCCTCCTCTGTCTCGTATTCTGGCTCCTGGAGTCTTCTCGAAAAATATGCACTTTGGCTTTTGTCCCGTCCAATTCCGAGAATATTCATTTTCTGACTTTCTTGGAACCAAAAACAGTAGAAAATAGGCAGCTGGCACTGTGGCTCTTGTTAATAGGTTAGTCCAAGAAATCATATGAAAAGTACTCCAAAGTGTGGACAAAACACAAGAAAGTGGATAAAACCAAGCATGGAACATCAAAAATTCTAGATACATTTGCAATGTATCAGGCCGCTAGCCTAAGCCATGCCTAATCATGGTGGAAACTTGCAGCATAACTATAGTGAGCATTCTATGAAGCATCCTCAATAAAAACCTATGCAAATAGCAAATAAAAAGATCGCTGAGATGCTCACTGTCTGCTTGCCTTGTCATTTTGATTATGGGATAGCTCCTATGTCATGTGCAAGGGGTACCCCGTTGGCGGTTCGCAATGATACATGTGTATTTACAATGACAAGAGCTTGCTCGTGACTGAAGTTGAGTAGCATGAGGTTCGGTACTCATAAGTAAGGGGCATGGGACTTCAATTTATAACTTGTCAAGCATATCCTCTTAGTTGTGTCACTTTAACCTTAATCACCAAAAGATGCCTATGATAGGGGCAATGAGAGCTGAAAGCTAGTAAGTATCATAATTTTTGGGAGCTCTTTATGAGACTAGCAATCCCTCCTTCCCTCTGTGAAGGGCCTCTCTTTTACTTTGTAGTTGAGTGAGCAAACCTATTCCCTTCTATCTCAGCAAGTATTTTGAGTTGTTGTGTTTCATTCATTCATATGATGATTTATTCAATCATGTTTCTTATGTTCCTTGTTTTGCACATTGCTCTTATCTTGATGTTTACTACTTTGAAAGCTATCATTGAAAACCAGCTATTTGTGAACTCCAGCAAATTATCAACTATTCTTCGACCAAGAGCTAAGTTTGCCATTACCAATTATGATTCACTTTATGTATCTTTATTGTGTTTCCTTTACCCATTACAAGTTGAGTTATATAATAGTGAGTTGTCTTCTATTATGATCTATGTATTTGATGAATGTGATGCTCCTTGTCCATATTCTTTTATCGACTCTTCACTCCATAAATATGAGGCCATGTTTATTGAGCTCAGTTTCGCTTGGGGACAAGCGAAGGCTAAGCTTGGGGGAGTTGATAAGTCCATTTTGCATCACTATTCTATGTCATAATTCACTGTTATTCATTGATATATTTCGTATTGAGAGGTGATTCTTATGTTATTTCATCTGTTTTTGCATGGTTGCTGACTTTCGAAGCATGGACCGCTGCAGTCAGGATTCTGATGGAAAAGGTGCTGTTTGGAGGCAAAATTCGCGAAGATCAGAAAATCCGGGAAAATATATGTAAAATCCTATTTTTTAGAAGACGAAGGAAGCTAGAAGGGGGGGCTAGAGATGGGCCACAGGGGTCCCACACCACCCCTTGGCGCGGGTAGCCCTAGGCCGCACCAGCAGGTGGTGTGGCCGCCCTGGCCCACTCCAGGCACTCCCCTCTAGCGTATATCATCCTCCCGAAACCCTAAGACTCGGGGAGCGACCAAAGAAAGATTCCACCGCCTTTGCGGGGCGGAAAACACCGAGAGAGAAAGATCTCTCCGGCAGACAGATTCCTTCCCGGAGAGGGAAGATCGTCGCCGTCAACACCACCATCAAGCTGGACTTCATCGGGATCATCATCATCATCACCACCATCATCACCATCAGCACCCTCATCACCATCTCCATATTGCTATAACAATTGAGTTGAATCTTGCATAGTTCATAGGGGAAACTTTCCCGGTGTTGATTACTCTTTGTAGTTGATGCTATTGAGTGAACCATTGAATTATTGTTTATATTCAGATTGTTATACATCATTATTCCATCTCTGATCATGATCCATATGATGTCTTGTGAGTAGTTCGTTTTGTTCTTGAGGACATGGGAGAAGTCATGTTGTTAGTAGTGGAGTTGTGTTGAGAAAGATTCAATAGATTGTTATTTAAGTTGTGTGGTACTTCTTCTAGTGGTGTCATGTGAACGTCGACTACATGACACTTCACCTATATGGGCCTAGGGGAATGCATTGTGTATTTGGATACTAATCTTAGGGGTTGCCGGAGTGACAGAAACATGAACCCGCGTTAGGAAACCATTGCACAAGGGATGTAAGGGTCTTAGAGTTTAAAGCTGTGGTTCGGTTTCTACCTTAATTACTTTCTTGTACTTACGAATGTTTGCAAGGGGTATAATCACAAGTATGTATTAGTCCTAGGAAGGTCGGTACATTAGCACAGGTTCACCCACACAACACTTGGCAAGCTAAAGAAGATTAATCAACTATATGAAGCGAAAGCACTTGACAGTCTTCCCATGTGTCCTCGAGAACGTTTGGTCATCTTAAGTAATACAACCGGCTTGTCCTTTGCTGCATAAAGGATTGGGCCACTTGCTGCATTTATTCCTACTGTCTTTTATTTACTCGTACTTTGTTTACTTGCTTTATCGAAAATCCCTAAAAATCCTTTTGCTAAGTATTTGCAGAGAATTCCTGGTCCATACCACTAGCCAGCACCTTCTGCTCCTCGTTGGGTTCGACACTCTTACTTATCGAAAATACTGCGATACACCCCCTATACTTGTGGGTCATCATCCCTTCACTATCTAGGGGCTGGACATGGTCGGCCCGTTCAAGCGGGCGCGCGTGGGCACGGCCCATTTATTGGTGGAGGTGGACAAGTTCACCAAGTGGATAGAGGCCAAGCCTATCTAGAAGCTGGATAGGGCAACGGTCGTCAACTTCTTCACGAACATCATCAACAGTTTTGGCTACCCTGACAGCATCATCACGGATAACGGCATGAACTTCGCCAAGGGGGCCTTCGCCCAATTCTGCATCAACAAGGGGATCCGGGTGGACCTCGCATCCATCACACACCCGCAATCCAATGGGCAAGTCGAAAGTTCAAATGGCCTAGTGCTAGCCGGCATCAAGTCGCGACTCATCCAACCTCTAGAGTGGTCTCCTAGATGCTGGATCAAGGAAGTTCTGGTTGTGCTGTGGAGCCCCCGCAGCACTCCAAATCGGTCAACTTGCTTCACCCCGTTCTTCCTTGTCTACGGCTCGGAAGACGTCCTCTCCACGGACATCGAGTTTGACTTGACCTGCAAGCTCATCTACGACGACAAATCCAACCAAGAGGCAAGGGAGGACGGCATGGACCTCCTCGAGGAGTCCTGCAAGCTGGAATTGTTTAGATCAGCGATTTACCAGCAAATCTTGTGTCGCTACCATTCGAGCCGGATCTGACCCGTCACGTTCCGCGAGGGAGATCTGGTTCTCCAGCTAGTTCAAGACACGAAGGGCATGCACAAGTTGTCGTCGCCTTGGGAGGGCCCCTTCATCATCAGCCGGGCACTGCACAACAACTCCTACTACCTCATGGACGCGTAGCAGCCACGCAAGAACAAGATGGACAAGTCGGATGAGGAGATAGAACGCCCCTGGAACGTGGCCCTGCTCCATCCATTTTACACCTAGTTGTCTGACAGTGTATGTATCCGGAAAACCCTATGGATGAATGAAAACGTGGAACCCTGAGAGACACTCGGGGGCTCCTTGCTAGAAATTTGCATGTTGCCCTTTATTCGATTCAGTTTTTCCGGCTCCGACAACCTCTACCCGGGGCTCGTCGGTCGGCTCGACCTGCTAATTCTATAAACTGACTGAGTAGTGTGCGATGGTGTCAGAGGCCCACTCTTCGTCTCAGCTACAGACCGCAACCCGGCTGTCCGGCTAGCAAGAGCAAAAGCCCGAGGCACCCCACATGAAAAAGGGTAAAACGAGGCGACAGATTGGATGTCCTAGACTTGTGCTTAGTTTGAGATTTTCCGGCTACTAAGCCTCCGGTACCGTGCGCTATTGTATTGTCAGTCCCCCCTTCGATTCCAGCTCCAGACCGCAACCCGGCCGCCCGGCAAGGACACATCGTACACAACAAAGCGCATGAGCAAATGACTAAGTGTCTAGAGACACGCAAGTTAGTTTTTGAAACAAACCGAAGTCCTTAAACCGATTAAAAAATCACATACTGACCGACTAATATATTAAACAAATCTATCTATATGTTTGTTTTGCACAACTACACCGAGTCGGCCATCAAGAGTAAAGAAGAGAAGATTCGAAGTCCTTGCCTTTGCCAAGCACTCTGAATCTTGGGGGCTACACCCACTGGGTGCACTCGTGCGCCCTAGTGGAATCATGTAGTTCCGACCGACTAAAGGAGTTTAGCCGGATATTCATGCCTAGGTGAGGGCAAGGGAAAGAAAGGAAGAGAAGACTCGAACCACTTGGCTTCGCCAACTACTCCGAATCTCGGGGGCTACACCCAGTGGGTGCGCTTACGCGCCCCCACTGTGGGTTGCAGTTGTTCGTTGGTCAAGCAAGGTCAAGCTGTCCGGCAAAAAACATTTAGCTGGAAGAAAATAAAAGTTTGAAAGAAAAAAGGAGAGAAGATTTAAAGTCCTTGTCTTCTTCAAGAACTTCGAATCTCAGTGGCTACACCCAATGGGTGCGCTGGCCCCACTGGAATCGGTAGTCCTCCGGCTAGAGGAGTTCAGTCGGACGAGGATAGTCGGGCGACCCTAATCGGCAAAAGAGGAAAGAAACACAAAGTACAGAAAATCAAAAGGAAAAGTGAAAGGAAAACACGTTCAATACATAAATATAAGAGGAGTCAAAGCCCCACAAGTTCACTGGTGCATACAACAAGTTCAACAAAACATAAACTATTACAATTCCACTTGGTATCTTGGGGATCAGGTCTACGTGGTAGGGCCCTTGCCATGCGGCTAGTCCTGGCTGGTTGTGGCATCTGGAGGAGAAGGAGGCACGCTGGAGGATCTGACTCCGACATCTCCGCCTTCCGGCTACAGTGTCGACTCGACCTCCATCTCTGGCATCCCAGCGGACTCCGAATCGGTGAGGACTTCGTCGATGTCGGCATAGCCGGCAATCTTGATGGCGGAGGCGCAGAGTTCGGGGTGAGCCTAGCAGACGGCAGCAAGGTCTGCACTAGCGTGGAAGCATCCGTCGATCTTCTCAACGCGCACATCCTTGTACCAGGAGAGCATCAGCGCCAGCGCCATCTCCGCTCCGGCTCACGCCGCCAGGTCCCTTTACCAGTCGATGGCAGCCGACACCTCCGCAACGTTCGCCACCAGCTGGGCGATGGTGTGTGCCACAGCTGCGTCTGGCCATAGGAAGTCAAAGATGACATGGGCATCCTTTCGCAGCTCCGAGGACTCCTCAGCAAGAAGGGCGAAGACTCCTGCGAGGTGGGATGCTCGCCTGGCCAGTTCTCTTGGAGCCGGTTTTAGGCCAGCAGGTCTATGCCCGGATAATAAGCTATCAGAAAAAGATAAGTCAGGTCCGACTACCGGATCCGGACAAGGAAGAGGGAGTCGGCAAGAGAATTTACCTTTGGTGTTGCGGCCAATATGCGTCAACTCCTCTAGGAGAGCCTTCTCCCGCTCCGCCAGCTATTTGACCTCCTTCTCCCAGTCCTTGCACTGGGTGTCAAGGAGCTCGAAGTCCTAGGCCTGGCTGGCGACGGCGCTGTCGTTCTCCTTGATGACAGCCTCTAGCTTGTCCATCTTGGAGTGCCATTCCTTGTTCTAGAGGCAAAGGGAGGAATTGCTCCGGCTGAGGCAGTCGTTCTCCTTGGTCAGCTGGTCAATCTCCCACTGAGCGCAGAACATGACGGCTACATGCACAGCTGGATGTCAGTAAAAAAAGACACAGAGGTAGAAGAAGTAACCGTAACTGGATAAGAAGACTTACTTTGGGAGGTGTCGTTCGCAACTGCAAGTATCTGCTCCAGCGTCCGGCTAGACTCGAGCGACGCCTCGAGTAGCTTGACCTCCTTCACCGCCAGCTCCAGGGTAGCAGCTAGAGCAGACAAGGATGTAGAGGAAGAGGAAGAGTTATCGACAGTGTTGAGGGTCAGAGACTCCTCCGCCACGCGAAGCTCCACCCACCACTCTTCCCCCGACTCCCCATTAGAGTTGTCTTCGGCCACCACCACCAACTGCTTGCTGGTTCTGGTTGACTTTGTCCCTGTGGAGGCACCTCCACTACTCCTCGGTCTAGGCGCAGCGGTGTCCGGCTCGACCACGATAGTCGACGGGGCATCGCCGACCCTGGCTGCCGTAGTCGGATCCGCACGGCGCGGCAGCGAGGTTTCGCGCGAGGGTGAGGGGGCGGCAGCAGGGCTAGGTGCCAGATTGGCAAACCCGGCGCGAGGCGGTAGACGCGCGCGCAGGGCTAGCGGCGCTAAAGGAGACAAGAGAACTGCAGAGGGACGAGGATAAAATCCAGTAAGAAATATCAAGGAAAGAAGGCCAGAACCATGGAAACAAAAAAGGCCATACCCCTGGACGACCAGAGGCGATGCCTTCTTGCGCCACCACGGCTCAGGTACGGCGTGCCGGTCCGGCTCCTCTTGTCTACTGGCTCCTCCACCGTGGGCCGGCTAGACCCAGTTCCTCCCACGGCAGACCGGCTGGAGTCACCATCCGTCACCCTGCGCCGGCTAGGTTCGATAGCCAGGGCAGCCTCCACCTCCTCAACAACCGATGCGTGGGGATTGTTCGCCAGCTCGTCGTTCTAGTTGGGGAAGACGTCGGTGTCGCTGTCAGACTCTTCGCCGGACTGGCATGAGCGTGGCTCTAGGAGGTCGGCTGTAAAGGCCTAGAGGTGTGTATCTCCCTCCTCCCGGAGGATCCAGGGGAAGTTCTTCCGCACCAAAAAAAGTACGGAGCGTTAGCCGGATGAGCGCGCGAAGCAAGAAATAGAAGACAAGGGCAAGGTAGAGGACTTACCTGGGGCACACGGTTCTTGGGCGTGTATGGGGCCTGCCCAAACTTCCAGTTCTTAGGAAGCCTCTCCTTCGTGATCGTCCACACCCACTCCTTGAGGTTGTGGTAGGGAGGATCATGACGGGATAGTCGGGTGGGGCCCAGCCGGCCGGAGTAGAAGCACATCTTGTGCGCCCGTTGCTGCAGCGGCATCATTAGACAGGACATCTAGCTGAGCGTGATGTCCAAGCCGGTTAGGCCGGCGGTGACGAGTGACCTCATCCGATGCAGCATTGCGTCTCACAGCAAGAAAATTTGGCTTTTACAACGGATGATTTTCGTGGTTGAAGGCCCGTTTTTCGTGGCTAAAAAGTCTTCAATGATGGATGCCCTTCGTGGTAAAAGCCCCATCACAAAAGAATCTACCATGGTTTTTTCCTGACCATGGCGGATCGCAACCTTCAGCCACAAAAACTTGTTCCGGCATAGATCTGTTCGCCAGCCACATTGACTGCTAACGTCATGCAAACTGCCATGTGGTAGCCGCCGTTAACGGTCATAGAAACTGTGGCAGAAGCCAGACCCAGCCAAGGCTTGCTAAATACTAACTGGGCCGGCCCATTAGGGGATCCCAATAATAAGATGCCCATTACTATTTTGTCATGCACTGTTTGAAATGGGCCCAAAGTTGCAGCCAGCAGCGGCCCGTGAACTTTCAGGCCCAATTCTGTTTCGGCCTAAAGAAGGCCCATGATGGTCCAACACTCTACAACCCATTAGCAGCCTGTGCCAAGTTGCTCATGTACATTTAAGGCCTACGGGAAGCCCATCACTGTCTATCGCAGCCCATTGTGGGTCGCCTACTAACGACCCTTCTCTGAGATGGCTTGTTACTGTTCCGACCTATTACTGTCCTGACTTTTCACTATTTCAGGTTTTAGCTGTTCAGGCCCACAAGCGGCCTTTATTGTTTTAGTCTGATAAATGTTTCGGCTTGTTACTGCCCTCGCCTAGAAATTTCTCGGGCGTTACTGTTCTGGCTTGTCACTATTCTGGCCTTTCACTGTTGTGGCCCTTTACTGTTGAGGCCGGCTAATGTTTTGGCCCATTACTGGTCTGGGATTTCACGGTTTCTTGCCTGTTACTGTGATGGGCTCTTTTTGTTATAGCCTGCTACTGTTACGGCCTGCTACTGTTAAGGCCAGTTACTGTTATCGCATGTTACTGTTATGACATGTTACTCGTACGGCATGTTACTGTTACGGCCTGTTAATGTTACGTCCAGTTACCACTTGTAGGTCATCCCATTATGTTTACGGCCTTTTATAGTTTTGGCCTTTTCTAAAGCCCATGCCAATATCATAAAACATCTATATAATCCATCATTTTTTACTCTTCATCGTCGGCCGAATACACGACGGTCCAATAATAAATCACGGTACTATTCCCTAATCAACCTGCCTGGCGTAGTTACCGCAGCGACTACCACAATATGTGGACGGCATCAACTAAATGCATACATGGCCTACGCGAGTTATCTAGATATTACATCAGCTGCAAAGTTCTGAAAATTATTACATATTATCAACTCAAGGGAAAGAAAAATCGGCATTTCAGTTGACAATCAAGTTGATAGCAGAGTCCTCAATTTGTTTTCTCAATTGATCACCTGCATCTTCCTTTGAGTGTGATAGCTTCATTAGAGGAGACATGATCTTGCAGTCCCCTCTTTGTTGTCGATAGCAATAATTTCACTCTAAACCTAAGTAATAACAAGTTAATACATCAGACACGACAAACTACTCATTTGACTGATATGACATGAGCTATGATCTGGATTTTACAACTGGTCTATGGTTCAATTATTGACCAACACGTCAAACAAATAGGATAAGCAAGCTTGCATTAAACAAGTGTGCCTACCGTGAAACGAGCAATCAAAAAATGTGTGTGTGTGGCTTAGAATTTCAGCAAAAATAAACTAGCCAGGTCATTTCAACAAATATATATGGAAGCAGTTCTATACCCTAAAATGCAAGAGACGTTGGGTGACTGGGAATTTGCATTGAGACACAAAATGGCATGCAGTTACTATCATAGTGAAGAACGAACCAAATAGAAATTATAACCGCATCATATGAGAACTTGTAGAAGAGGAATGCAAACCACAAATGAACTATATATTGTAAAGGATAGTTATGTCGTGTCTTAGGACGAACCAGACCCAGAACCAGATGCGAGATATAGTGGCGTCGCTCGTGAACCTGTAGAACAGGACAAACAAGCATTAGACAAGTGTGCCTAGAATGAAATGAGTAATCAAACAAAGTGTTTCTTAGAATTTCAGCAAATATAAACAAGCGAGGTCATTTTAGCAAATATATATGGAAGCAGTGGCATCTCCTGGAATGCATAGTCATTGGGTGACTCAGAATTTGCGGTAAGCTACACAATGGCATGTAGTTACTGTCATAGCTAAGAATCAACCAGATAGAAATTATAATGGCATCATAAGAGAACTTCTAGAGCAGGAATGCAAACCACGTGTGAACTACATAGTAGAGGACAGTTATGACATTGTCAGGACGAACCCGCACCAAATAAGGAATTAATGGCATCCCTTCTGAACCTATAGAATAGGCTATGCAAACCAACATGTTCATTATTCCATTTTGAGCTATATGCAAGAAAAAGGAAATACTTAGTGATGCAGCTTTTGGAAAAGCAGATGGCAACAACAAAATTATAATTGAATTAGTACGAAGAGTTTAAATGGCTGCTACAGGATAGCAGAATGATGCCAAGAAGGAAATAATAGTAGGAATTGAGCTCAGGACGAACCAGATAGATTCAACAACTGTAGAGCAGGGAATCCACACTAATATTTTCCGCTAACTTCAGATTTTGCAAGAATTACACGGTAGCAGGCAATTACTGTTGTATGCAGTAGCTAAGAACATGTGTATGACAAAATAACAGACATGTCCATGACTTCAAATTTGTAGAGTAGCGAATGCAAACCAACATGTCTAATGACCTTGTATGTACTAGCACGAAGAACATATATGCCCACTGACTTGTATGTACGGGCATGATGACAAAAATGTAGTTCACTGCATTAGGCTTGAACCTGCTATACTGCTGACAAAACAAAAAAGGGTTGTAGGTTTGGTTAAGCTTGGTCAGAGAGGCATCTAAGCATCGTCGGTACCGTGCGGGTGACGTCCAGGTCACCAAGGGTGCTGCGGTTGTGATGGTTGTTGGCGCCGGGGAAGCAGATCTTGGGCAATCGATGTTGGCTTGAGCATGTTGGACAAGAGCATCGCTGAGGCAGATCCAGTGCAGTGAACATCGATAGCCGAGCAACTGGTCTAGAGTGATGGACATGGAACTCCTTGAACTAGATCATGTCCGGTGTACACCGGTGAAGCGGATCCGGTACGGTCGGGTAGCTTTCGGTGGCCGGGAAGCAGAGGTTGGGCGGTCGATGATGCCATCAGCATGGTGAACAACACCGCAGCTCCAGTGCAGTGGCAGACAGACCCAGTGAACCAGATCCAGTGGGTAAGCATCGGTGAAGCGGCTCCACGACGATGCATGAGACCGCAGCTCAAGTGGCTCCGGCCGCCGTGGAATTGCCACCGGCCGGTGCGAGTGGTGGTCGTGGAGGTGAGGGCGTGGGAGAGAGGGGGCTGGGATTTTTGGAAGGTCCAACGGGAAAATCTGGGTGAATCCGGACTAAGGAGGTGAACAGAAACATAAATTACGATCATGCCCCCAAGCTACTTACTTTAGCTTTCCCATAGGGCGTCAGAACAATGGGTAGAATCGGAATTTTGAAGTCAAAAGTTTTTGAAACTGAGGGGCGGGAAATGCTTCAAGATCAGTGTGTGATTTTGCCGCTTGATTGAGATATTGAATTTGGCGACCGTCCATCTAATAATAATATAAAAATGGTACTGCCTAGTGGGATATTTTTCCTCAAAGTTTTTGAAACTGAGGGGCGGGAAATGCATCAAAGTTAGTGTATGGTTTAGCCGCTCGATTGATATTTTGAATTTGATAAGCGCCCATCTAATAATAATTCAAAAATGGTACTGCCCTGGTGGGAGATTTTGCATCAAAGTTTTTGAAATGGACGGGCGGGAAATGTTTCAAAGTCGGTGTGTGGTTTTGCCGCTCTATTGAGATTTTGAATTTGACTAGCGCCCATCTTCTGATAATAATACAAAAATGGTACTCCCCGGTGGGAGATTGTGCGGGAAATTCTTCAAAGTGGGTGTGCGGTTTTGCTGCTCGATTGAGATTTTGAATTTGGCTCGCCTCCATCTAATCATAATAATAATATAAAAATGGTACTCCCTATGTGGGAGATTTTGGCACAAAGTTTTTGAAACGTTTAGGTAGGAAATGCTTCGAAGTCGGTGTGCGTAATTTTGCCGCTCGATTGAGATTTTGAATTTTGCTAGCGTCCATGTACTACTAATAGTAGCAGTAAAAAAGGTGGTAGAACGTACGGCTATATTTTCAGGAATTAATGGCCGAGAGTCACATCAACTGATCATCCATATAACCACACTTGAGTTACTCCCTATGTTCGGTATTACTAGGCCGGAGTAGTACTAGTTCGGAGAATTAACTTTACCTACTCGCTTTATAGCTAGTTATTGCATGCAGTAGTAATCCTAAAATCCAGGAAATGCACGTGGCCACCGCATCTAATTGAAAACATGCAAGCCAATGGATGCACTCCCGTTTTAACAACATGATCGGCTAGGAGCATTACACGACGTGGTGGTTCATATTTTACGGTCAACTAGAGGAGTAATTGAGCAAAACTAAGAGCATTAATTGATCCTCCGGCCTAGCAATTGAGGCTATAAATAATATATACACCTTTAGTCTCACATCTTGCACCGCGAGAGTATTATAGTCCCACATATTGAAAAATGAACAATACTAGTCCCACAACTTATATCTCTAGAGCATTTTAGTCCAATTTAATCCAGTTTTAGTAAATTGACTTAGTTTGTCCACAAATAATGTTGATTTTTTTAAATGACCCCTTTATATTTTTCTATGTATACCTCAATAATTAACGACCGTGCTATTGAGAGAACATGAGTTTTTAGGTCCACAGAGCATACACCCCATTCGGCCACACGGTGAGCATCCAACGGCACCGCCAAAATGCGAAATTGAAAAATGGAAAATGCCATGCAAAAAATGGAAAATGCCCCGCGTTTGCGTGTGCCCTCAGGGACCAGGGAGCGCACGTTTTCTTCTTAGATTTTCGGATCATTAAATACAATGAGGTTATGATCCCACTACTACTAGTATCATCCTACACCTACACACTCGCATGCTCCCAGGAGTCGTACGCTGGTGTGCATGACCGTTGTACCGTCATTAGTGCGTGTACGCATGCGCGTGCCCGTGAAAGTGTGCATGCCATCGTCTCATTTTCACACGATTCGCTTGGCTTTCCCAGGCCTTTGTTTAAATGTGTGTCTCTGGAACCGCTTCCTATGCTAGTCGGTGGGACCGAGACCACACGAACGCCATCATCCATGGCCGGCAAGAAGCAGGATGCCTCGCCATGGGCCGGTCTCCTTGAGGGACTCGTCCAGAAGATAGGTGACATCTTCCTTTCAACGGACGACTTTGACTACTACGCTGCCTTTCGGGCAGTCTGCAGCGCTTGGCGTGGCTTCACGGAGGAGCGCTTTATGCCAGCCAACTGGATTGTTCTAGAGCACTAGTTGTCGGAGGAGTATCGGGTAGACGATGATGCCATCACGTTGCTAAACATGAGAACTGGCCACCACCTTGAGAAGAAGATTAGCCAGGTTATTCGCAGGTGCTTTCTTTATATTCATCTGTATATATGTGATCCCTTTTTTGCATTCACATCCTATACTATCTGTTTTTCAAGTTCTATTTATTCATCCACTTGTTGCCTAGGGTTTTTCTCCATGGTTTACCTTGATGGAATTTCAGTCTGTTTACCTTGACCGAGTCTCTGTTTCTCCTCCCTCTCTCTCTGTAAGATACTTTTATGTCGGTAGCACAACCGGCAGCCTCCTTGTGCTTGGACAGAGGGTGCAGCCCTACAAGAATTGATTGTACAACCCCTTCTCGAGCGCTATCAAGCGCCTGAGGGTGGAAATACCGACCGAGCAGGTGGCTTCTGTCGCTTTGACGATGTTGCCGTCATTGATGGTGTTTACATTAAACCATCAGAACACCACCATTTGGTGGGCGGATGAGAGCATGGAGGAATGGAGTCGCCCGGAACTCTGGAGCATGAATTCTTACATCGGTGATGTTTTTTGTCGTAGACAGATACGAGTATGTCCTCTCGACTATGTGTGATGCTTCTCATGGAGATGTCCAGTTGCAGCGCTCCGCACGAACCCTAGAGATGCATCTTACCATTGCAGGCCCTGTTCCGGGCTGCCAATTCTTAGAGAATCGTTTTTACCTCGTCGAGTCTGACGGGGAGTTGTTGTTCGTTGTGAGTGGACTGGTCTATGGCGGCAGGCCGGTTGTTTACCGGGTTGATACCCAGAACCATGTCCTTCATCCGGTCAGAGTCATCGGAAATCATGCTCTCTTTGTTGCTGACAATCGGTGCATCTGCGTGGGTAGCGCTAGGGTACCCATGGTGCAGGCCGGCATCATATACTATGCGGACCTATCCGAGATTAGATCTTACAACTTTGAGGCTCTTGCGTGGGAAGATGAGCCAAGCATTGTATATGGATATGGAGTAGGAGGATTATGGATCAATGACCGTCCTTTCGAACTTGATCGATTGTTGGTGGAGTATTGTAGAATCGTCGAGCATTCTGAGTTGCAGATGGTGCCGCCTTATGGCGAGGATGGTACCACCCACTATGTTTACTACGACGACTATCCATCAGATTGATGGATTGTGTGGGTCTGCTCCTGATGTATTCTCTTCAGGTCAGCTCTTTATGCATTCACTTTGTTCAGTGAACGTCTATGAATTTTGCAAGTTCTATGGTGCCCGTGTAATACAATGGACGTTCTCCCTGTTCTAGTAGATCGTGTGTTGAACCTCTTACAATTTCACTGTTTTTTCAAGACTGTGTAGTAATTCTGATAGATGCTCAGTTTGTAACAATCCTCAAACAACTTACAACTGCAAATTACAGTACATTATTACAATCCCCAGTAAACTTAATAGTAATAAAATGAAGCATCAAAGTTGCATGAGAGTCCAGATGATACGTCGTAAACGTATCTATAATTTTTGATGCTCCATGCTTGTTTTGTATCAACTATCTTATGTTTTGTCTACACTTTGAGGCATTTTTATACATTTTTGGAACTTACCTATTGACAAGATGCCGTAGTGCCAGTTGCCTATTTTCTGCTGTTTTGGTTTCAGAAAAGCTAGTAAAGAAATATTCTCGAAATTGGACGAAACCAAAGCCGAAGTTCCTATTTTTCCCAAAACAACACATAAGTCCAAAGCAAAGACGGAGGAGAGCCATGAGGCGACCACACCATAGGGTGGAGCGGACCCCCTGGGCGTGCCAGGCCCTGGTGTGGGCCACTCGGGAGGCCACCAACCTCGCCGATTCGCCTATATAAACCCCCAGAGACGAAAATCCTAAGGAGAGGATCAGAATTCCACGAAAAGTTCCGCAGCACAACCGCCGTGGAAGAGGAGATTTGGGGGACAAAAGTCTCTGTTTCGGCACCCTGCCAGGACAGGGAAGTGCCCTCGGAGCCATCTCCATCGACTCCACCTCCATCTCCATCGCCGTTGCTGACTCCCATGATGAGGAGGGAGTAGTTCTCTCTCAAGGTTATGGGCTCTACCGGTAGCTATGTGCTCATATCTCTCTCTATGCGTGATCTTATTGAGATAATGAGCTTTGTAATCTAGTTGAATAAGTAGATATATTCTTCTACTCAAGTGCTTTAATTAATCTCCGCCTATCCCTACGTGTGTGAAGTTGACAGTGTGCACACCCTGTGGCACTTAGGCTAAGGTTACAAAAATACTTATCATGAGTATAATTTGAGTTGGATGTGTGTATGAGATTGTGGTGTTTGCTGAAACCATCTAGCCCTCGAGGTGACAGTGAGGGGTTATCTAGATGGGGAATGCGAACTTTAAGTGTGATGTTATAGACCTACGTCGTCCAACCGGAGAGTAGTTCAGGGTAGCATAATGAAGATAATATATTTATATGAGAGTGTCCACCAGTGAAAATATGATCCCTAGGCCTTGTTTATAAGCATTGAAACACCATTTACAATTAGTCATGTTACATGTTTGCTTGCTGCCACTCTTACTTCAGATTGCAATTACCACTTATAATCATCCATATTACTTGTATTTCACTATCTCTTCGCCGAACTAGTGCACCTATACACCTGGCAAGCGTATTGGGTGTGCTGGGCACACAAGAGACTTCTTGTATCTTGATTGCAGGGTTGCTTGAGAGGGATACCTTTGACCACTGCCTCCTTGAGTTCAATAAACCTTGGGTGATCCACTTAAGGGAAACTTTCTACTGTTCTACAAACCTCTGCACTTGGAGGCCCAACACTGTCTACAAGAATAAAAGCGTGCGTAGACATCAAGCTATTTTCTAGCGCCGTTGCCGGGGAGGTAAGGTAAAAGGGACTCATATCCTCTGGCTACTAAGCTAGCTTCTAGTACTATTGTTGGTGTGTGAGTGCTCGAAGTTATTTCCGTTAGATTCTACAATTATATCTTTTTGTTTCTTGTTTTTATTTTCACTATTTAGGCTTAACGGAAAACAACAACAAAATTAGATTGCTTTACATTATTTATCTTGAGTTAGGACATGAAGTGTTTGAAGAGAAAATTTAAAAACCTATGGAACTTAATTTGCATGCTAATAGCAAAGTTATTAGTATGAATTCTTTGAACACCATTATTTCTAATGCTATGGAAAAGTCTAAATTTGGGGAAGCTGGTTTTGATGAGCATGATATTTTTAGTCCCCCAAGCACGAAGGAGAAAATTTACTTTGATGATACTATACCTCCAATATATGATATTTTCAGTCCACCTACTATTGAGGAGAAAATTAATTATGATTACAATATGCCTCCTATATTTGATGATTATGGTGATGAGAATAATAATGATAGCTATTTTGTTGAATTTTCTCCCACTATGATTAATAAGAATGACTATGCTTATAGGGAGAGTAATAATTATTTTATGCATGTGTCTCATGATAAGAATGTTTTATGTGATATTTTTATTGTTAATTTTATTCTTTATGCTACCGAAAGTTATTATGAGAGAGGGAAATATGGTTTTATGTATCTCAACAATATTAAGTTTCCCCTCTTTATGTTGAAATTTTTGAAGTTGCACTTGTTTTGTTTTCCTATGCTTGTTGCTTTGTGCTTTCATGACTAGTTTCTTTATAAGATTATTTTCCATAGGATGTGGGTTAGACTTAAATTTGTTCCATATTTGCTTCTTGATGCTCTATTTTACTTCAATTCATATTTCTTATGTGAGCATCATCAAAATTATCATGCCTATCTTAATGGCTATAAAGAAAGAGCTTTTGGGAGACAACCCATTATATTTTTACTTTCAGTTTATTTTTGTTTTGTTGAGTCAGTAATAACCTCTCCTTATCCTTTTCGTGTGGTTTTTGTGCCAAGAATAACTTCTAATGAGAGAGAAGTAAGACTTGGGAAAGTTGCTGTCCTGAAACAGATTTTTGTACTTCACTGTACAAAATCGTGAAAAATCCCTGTACGTCGGATTGAGCTGTAAATTTCTGTGCTTATGACCCAGGTTATTATCTAACTTTCATTAGGTTAGCACTTTCCGATTTGAGCAACAGAAGGTCTTCGAAGAAATTAGTTTTTACCTTCTGGTCTGTTTTGACAGATTTCTGCTATTATTTGCATTTGCCTCTTAATCTCTTTCTCTTTGAATTCTTTGATCACTTGAGATTTTAGAAGGAATTGCTACAGTAGCTATGTATTTAATGGATGATTTACTTGAGATGAAACTGAACCCAAAGGATTATTATTTTGAATACACTAATGTTGCTAATGAAGATTGTGTGAATATTTGTATGAAGGAAGTTTTCAAGTCTAGGGAGAGAATGATGTGATTAGATGAAGTATGGACAAAAGCTCAAGCTTGGGGATGCCACCCGTATCACCCCAAGAAATATTTAAGAAGTACAAGCATCAAAGCTTGGGGATGCCCAAGGCATCCCCTTCTTCATCAATAATCGCAGGTCTTCTTTCAAGACACTTTATTTTTATTACCTTATGCACTATGTGTTGTTCTTGGAGCATCTTTGTTTTTAGTTTTCTTCTGCTTTCTTTGCCGCAATAAGTTGGTTGGATACCAACACACTTCTTTTGGAGAGAGACACACCCCGTTATTCATTGCCTAGAACACTCTAGTTTTCACTCTTATTGTTATGTGAGTGTTCTCCTTTGCTAGCACTGCGTTTAGCTTTATTTTTCTTATTCTTTTGGCTTAGAACTTTTTAGGTCTTCTTTGTAGATGGGTGAGACATGCTCTCTGGTCTTTATTGATTATTATCTTTGAGAGTTGTTTCAAATAAGTCGATTGGTGCTGGAAAAGAGTAGGAAGTTTCATGCTTATAGTGGTACAAAAGGAAGCTTGTTTTGACTGTGACTTAGACGTTATCATGTCATGCTAGATGTTGCTTTGACCATATGATTAGTGATTATTGTTGTAGCATGACTTGTTTCAAACAATTGAGATTGCTTAATGTTCCTTCAAAGAATCATGCATTGTTTCAGCATACAAAAGCATAATATTGTGGTATTCTCTTTTGATGCTTTAGGGTTGACTTGGCACATGCTTACACCATGTTAATACTATGAACCAGTCACCATAGCCTCTATGATCATTTAGTTTTTGACTTGCAATAGCACTTGATGCTTTAATTAATATTGTTTTGTCTCTTTGCATGATTATGGCCATTATTGCTCTCTTAATTGGTCACTACCAATCTTTTGCTAGCCTCCACCTGTACTGAGTATGAGTTCTACTCATGCATCCAACTCCCAAGAAAACAAGTTATTCCAAAGAGTCCACTATAAATTCCTATGTATGGTGTGTTACACCATTCCAAGTATATTCATGTGTTTATCTATCTTCCAAATTAAACTTTTTTATGTGAAAATTAGTGATTAAAGCTCTCACAAATTTGATGGCACACTTTATTTTCTTGCACTTAATAAACTTGAACCATTGTGTCCATCTATGTTGCTTATATGCTTGCATTTTATAAGTTGTGAATTAGCAGAACCATGATACCATGGGGAACGCTTTCAACATTGCACTTATTATTCAATTGATATCATGTTCTTTTGTTTATGGATCCCGGAGGTATGAAATAAAAGGGGAGATTGTAAGCTCATGGAGTTTGTATGTGTGTTAGAGAAACACCTGGGCGACTAGCCTAAGCCATGCCTAATCATGGTGGAACTTGCATCATAACCATAGTGAGCATTCTCTAAAGCATCCTCAATAAAAACCTATGCAAATAGCAAATAAAAAGATCCCTGAGATGCTCATTGTCTGTTGCTTTGTCATTTTGATATTGGAAAGATCATGTGTCATGGGGCAAGGGGTACCCCGTTGGCGGTTCTCCATGATACACATGTACTTACAATGACAAGAACTTACTTGTGACTAAAGTTGAGTAACATGAGGTTCGGTACTCATAAGAAAGGGGCATGAGATTTTCAACTTATAACTTGTCAAGCATATCCTCATATTTGTGTCACTTTAACCTTAATCACCTAAAGATGCTTATGATAGGGGCAATGAGAGCTGAAAGATAATAAGTACCATAATTTTTGGAAGCTCTTTATGAAACTTGAAATCCCTACTTCCCTCTGTGAAGGGCCTTTCTTTTTTACTTTTATGTTGAGTCTCCAGCTTCTATCTTTACGCACCAACTGAGAGAGCATAGTGGTCATTCTTAGTTTAATGTGCATTGTCCCAAAACTTGTTAATTGATTCATAACTTTGATATTGCTTGTTCTTAAATTATTTGTATCTAGTCACCCTTATGAACTTTGAAGGTGTCCTCTGCATTTATATTCTGCTAATCCATGAAAGACAAGCTGATTACCACTCTTATTATGTTTTCTATATGTGAAACAAACAAATGTCTTTCAATGCATTGTTATTCATGATCTTTTGTTTGTACCTTTTTATGTTGCAACTTAGTTCCTTTGTCTCATTGTTAGAACTATATCTTTCATGTTTATGTTAGAGTACTATGATCCCAACTATCAATGCTTTATAAATACCTTGATCAAGATTGTGATGGTGCATGTCACCTCAAAAATTATTCTTTTTATCACTTACCTACTCGAGGACGAGAAGGAGTTAAGCTTGGGGATGCCTTATACGTCGTAAAAGTATCTATAATTCTTGATGCTCCATGCTTGTTTTGTATCAACTATCTTATGTTTTGTCTACAGTTTGAGGCATTTTTATACATTTTTTGGAACTAACCTATTGACAAGATGTCGCAGTGCCAGTTGCCTGTTTTCTGTTGTTTTTGATTTCAGAAAAGCTAGTAAAGAAATATTCTCGGAATTGGACGAAACAAAAGCCGAAGTTCCTATTTTTCCCGACACGACACAGAAGTCCAAAGCAGAGACAGAGGAGAGCCACGAGGCAGCCACACCATAGGGTGGCGTGGCCCCCCTAGGCACGCCAGGCCCTGGTGTGGGCCCCTCGGGCGGCCACCGACCTCGCCTCTTCGCCTATATAAACCCCCCGAGACGAAAACCCTAAGGAGAGGATCAGAATTCCACGAAAAGTTCTGCAGCCCCACCACCACCAAAGAGGATATTCAGGGGACAGAAGTCTCTATTCCGGCACCCTTCCGGGACAGGGAAGTGCCTCCGGAGCCATCTCATCCACTCCACCACCATCTCCATCGCCGTTGCTGACTCCCATGATGAGGAGGGAGTAGTTCTCTCTCGAGGCTAAGGGATCTACCGGTAGCTATGTGTTCATCTCTCTCTCTATGCATGATCTTATTGATATCATGAGCTTTGTAATCTAGTTGAATAAGTAGATCTATTCTGCTACTCAAGTGCTTTAATTAATCTCCGCTTATCCCCACGTGTGTGAAATTGACAGTCTGCACACCGTGTGGCACTTAGGCTAAGGTTACAGAAATACTTATCGTGAGTATAATTTGAGTTGGATGTCTCTATGAGATTGTGGTGTTTGTTGGAACCATCTAGTGCTCAAGGTGACAGTGAGGGGTTATCTAGATGGGGAATGCAAACTTTAGGGTGTGCTATTATGGCCCTACATCGTCCAACCGGAGAGTAGTTCAGGGTAGCATAATGAAGATAAGATATTTATATGAGAGTGTCCACTAGTGAAAGTATGATCCCTAGGACTTGTTTCTAAGCATTGAAATACCGTTTAGAATCAGTATTGATACATGTTTGCTTGCTTCCACTCTTATCTCAGATTGCAATTACCACTTATAATCATCCATATTACTTGTATTTCACTACCTCTTTGTTGAACTAGTGCACCTATACACCTGACAAGTGTATTGGGTGTGTTGGGGACACAAGAGACTTCTTGTATCTCGATTGCAGGGTTGTTTGAGAGGGATACCTTTGACCACTTCCTCCTTGAGTTCGATAAACCTTGGGTGATCCACTTAAGGGAAACTTGCTGTTGTTCTACAAACCTCTGCACTTGAAGGCCCAACACTGTCTACAAGAATAGAAGCGTGTGTAGACATCACTAGACAACTAAAAAAACACCATAACTGGTGTTATAGAAAAGTTCTCTATGGAGCTTGCATCCTGAGACATGTAACAACTAGCTTTCAATGTGAGCTGCAGATGAGATTATTAAGTATGTTCTGTGTTAAAGCTTGCCTATTTTTCAATTCATATAAGTCTTTGTGTGCTATGGTGATTACTGAATCTGTTTTGTTGGCTTGTTGAACAATATCACGGACATCTTGGAGGGCATCCTCAAATAATCTTTCGACTGAAAAAAGAGGATCAGTCAAAGCGGTGTGCCATGAGCAATAGGTATTGTCACTGCTGATGTGTGAAACAAAATCTAAACTTGGAGAAGTGGGTGTTTGTTCGGCATTTAGAGGGTCATTTGCAGCCTGAAACAAACACAAAACAAGTTATAACAACATTACCATGCAATCACACCACCATGAATTTTAAATGTGTCAATGCGGTAATATATAAGGAAGGAAGCAATTAACAGTGGTGGCTCATACATCTATTTCTTCTTGAATAAGTGGACCAGCTGGCACCATGGAGCGATATGAGCATGTGCTGCTCTGTGAGCATGTGCTGCTTTGTGAAATGATTGCTCTACTTGAAGATGGCTGAGACCAAGACAAAACAAGTTACTTAAACAACAGACTTGGGAAACAAACTACAAGTTCATTTTGAATAACAATGTGAGTAATCAACCAAAGTACCTGATGCAGACTGCTCAAACTAGAATGCACAGAACATGAATAAAACAAATATTAAAACTAAGCCATTATGTTTCTCATATATAAACTAGCCAAGCACTACACAACAAAATCTGCCACTGATTTAATCATATACAAAAAAAGAGTAACCCAGCCAACAAAAACACATCAATTGTGAGCCTCGAATATGCTAGCCAGATAATTTCAGACAAAAAATGAATCAAGCAATCATACAATGAATTATTCATGAATAGCCAGATAATTTCAATGCTTTGGTGGCCTGAGAACAACAAACTGAACCATCAAGTGCCTCGTATTAAAATACCCCGGTTCATGTAACTATGATACATAGTAGATACAAGAGTGAGATGAAGTGCATATAGTTCTTTATGATACATGTGTGGATCTTATCACTAGTGTGGACTTGTTCTTATAATCAGACAAATCGGATGGAATACACCTAGCCTCTCCATATCTAGGAAATTGAACTAAGCACATGGAACAAAAGCAGACCATAGTGGGGCTAAAATGTTTGATGCTATTTTTTGGCAAAAAAATATGAAGACAAGAAAGACAAATGGTAAATTTAAGCAAACAAAAAATGTGGCAAGAACCAAACTTCGGGTGGGGGGCCTTACGGTAGGTGTTACACGAGATCTATGACAGCTCATGTGGATGGGCAGAGTTTGTACTCCATTCTTTCTCCTCTGCATAAAGGTAAGGTCAACTGTAAATACAAACATGATATACGTTGGCATTAAGTGAAACAAAAGTGATGGGGTCTTACGAGATTATAGGACCTATTCACTCTATGATATTGTTTGCAAACTGAGGCTGCTCCTTGCATAATAACTGCAAACATGGGAGTTATTGGTACAACATGGGAATCATTGGTACAACATGTTAGCTGGGAATCATTGGGTAGAGTCATTCTAATGGGTAGAGTTAGCTGGGAAGTTTGAAAACTCATAAAACATGGTAATCATTGGTACAATATGTTGGTCCAATATATATGTATGTAAACTTGGCCTATGGCATTCAGATCCAATATTCTTCAGATATTTCTTTACGAAAAAGAACAACCTCGCTCGTCATCACTCAGAAAATTGAGAATAATTGAATGTTCTTTCCTGATATAGTTGGAAAATCACACCGTACCAACGGCACTATTTACTAAAAGGAAATGCACCCATGCATCTACCTCTGTTAAAAGTCATATATTTCAGCAACAATCTATCGCGCTTACTTGTAGCTCAAGTTTCACCCAATTTCTATAAATAGTTTCATGCGATGCAAAATCTTAGCAAGAAGTCAAACCTGTTGTCAAAACTCTCGGTTGTTTCTCATACATTGATTGTGACACCCCCCGATCGGTACGGTACATCCAAAAGATTTTTCGTAAAACTTTCAAAGCAACCTACAATTTAGTTATAGTTCAAGTTTGACATAATTTCGATAAATCGACATGTAGTCATTCAAGTGGGTGGAGTTAATTAGCTAGGGAGTTTGAAAACTCAAAAAACATATGGGAATCGTAAGTAAAACACGTTGGTCCACTTAATATGTCTAGAAGCTTGTCTTATGGCATTGAGATACATATTCCTTGAGCTTTCTTTACGGAAAAGAACCATCTCATCATCACTCGGAAAACTGAGAATTTTATTTCCTGATAGTTGGAAACTCACACTGACGACATTGTTTACTACAAGAAGATGCACCCATCTACCTCCGAAAATACATTTAATTCAAGATAAATCTATCGCCCTTACTTGTAGCTCGAGTTTGACCTAATTTCGTTAATCGTCCACAAGTCACTTTAAGTGTGCGAAGTTAGCTAGGAAGCTTGAAAAATCCTAGTACTAAAAACTTGGGTATTACGTACAAGAAACTGTGGTCCAGTTTGTTTGATAATTGGGGCGGTTGCATTTTCTTTTAACTATGGTAGGTCTCGTAGAAGCGAGGTGCTTGAGAGTTAACACGGTCGGTGGAAGTACAAGTTAAATCAAGGACCTCATAAAAATGAAAATTGCACCCAAGTCCATGCATTTAGCACAAGGACCCTGAAACTGAGCAATGAAGTGTGCGTTTTGAGGTTTGCGCATACTAGCGTTTTATCGTGCTAAAGACTATCAGTAGAATCTTTATAGATGCTAAGAATGGAAAAGAAGATCGAACGGTTAGCAATGTTTGGAATTGCCGGTCTTGATCCAACAGTCAATGTTCGAAGTTATCCGTACACTATACAATGGTATGGTATGGTCTTGTAAGAGATAAGACAAGATAAGAAGTACTGCGAATGACTGACCTTTTGAGTAACCTTCCGTCCTGATGTTTGGGAAGCAAGTGAAAATTTCAAAAACCAGAAGAGTTTGTATTTTTTTGCCGCCAAGGACCAAAGTGGTTTCCTTCCTATGTACTCCTCGTCCCTACTCCACACCAACGCAGCTGCCGAACACGCCAGATACATAGAGCCACCGTACCAAGGAACACGTGCGTAGCACCATGTTATGGACGAGGGAGAGATCAGCCGGGCCGGTGCGCTAGGGGAAAAGGTAGGAGAGAGCGAGGATGGATGGTGAGAGGCAACGGAGGAGAGAGAAAACACACAATTTTTTTGCGTGCATAGGTCCTGAAATTTACTAGTACTAGTATAGTGTAGTACACTGTATGGTCGCAGGAGTACCTCATGTTACAAACCCATCACATCTTTGCTCTGACATGGAACAGCCTTCAACTTCTCTTTGATGCTGCCCTCTTCCCCTGCCAAAGTTTTATTCTCTCAGCATGTACAGCGCGTGGACAAAGGTGACCATATGTCTAAGCAAAGAAAATATACTACTCCTGCATTATGTAAAAAAGCACACCTTAATAAGGCCTACTATGTGGCATCCGCTAAGGTTCACCTTATACATAGTGGAAAAAATAAAGTTATGTTTAAGCCTAAGGTGCACCTCAAGCTTGTGGGTTGCCCATAGAGAATAGAAATATATTTCCCCCCTCTCTCTATTTCATGTGATCGTTATCAAAAGGTGTTCAAAATTTCCATGATGCAAAATCTTAGCTAGAAGTCGAACCACTCGTCAAAACTCTCTATGGTTTCTGATATATTAATTAACCGCTCGATGGGTACCTCCAAAAGCCTTTTTTCATAAAACTTTCAAAGCAACCTACAATGGATTACTTGTAGTTCAAGTTTGACATAATTTCATTAAATTCAAGAGCAATCTATTGCACTTAATTGTAGCTCAAGTTTGACATAATTTCATTAAAATGTCAAGACACAAAATTTTAGCAAGAAGATGAACCTGTTGTTAGAACTCTCTTTTGGTTTCTGATAGTATATTAATTGACCCCTCCCCCCACGCGCCCTCTTCGATGGGTACCTCTAAAAGCTTTCCTGTAAAACTTTCAAAGCAACCTACACAATTTACTTGTAGTAGTTCAAATTTTCCCTATTATATTTTTTCTGCTTTACCTATTATAATTTTATATAGTGATGATATGCCAGATGTCTATTATTTGAGTCTCACGTGCAGGGCACGTGCAATTTACTAGTACTTGTAGTTTCAAATTTGACCTAATTTCGATAAATCAATATAAAGTCATTCTAATGGGCAGAGTTAGCTGGGAAGTTTGAAAACTCATAAAACATGGGAATCATTGGTACAACATGTTGGTCCAATATATATGTATGTGAACTTGGATTGTGGCATTCAGATCCAATATTCTTCGGACTTTTCTTTAGGAAAAAGAACAACCTCGCTCGTATTCTTTACTCAAAAAATGTAATATTGAATGTTCTTTCTTGATAGTTGGAAACTCACATCGATGACACTATTTACTACAAGAATATGCACCGATGATCTACCTATTAAAATACATTTAATTCAAGAGCAATCTATGGCGTCTACTTGTAGCTAGCTCAAGTTTGACCTAATTTTGTTAAATTGTCAAGATGCAAAGTCTTAGCACGAAGTTGAACCTATCGTCGAAACTCTCGCTGGTTTCTGAGATATTAATTTTGACCGCTTGATGGGTACGTCCAAAAGCTTATTTGTAAATCTATCAAAGCAAAACCTAAAATTTACTTGTAGTTTCTAATTTGACCTAATTCTAAGATATCGACACAAAGTTATTCAAATGTGTGGGGTTAGCTAGGAAGCTTGAAAATCCATAAAACATGGGAGTCGCAACTACAACATGTTGTCGATCCACTATACATATATATATGTCTGTCATCTTGGCTTGTGGCATCCACATCCAATATTCTGTGGACTTCTCTTTACGGAAAAGAACAACTAACGTAGCTCGTCTTCACCCGGAAAATGTAGAATTGAATATTCTTTCCTGGTAGTTGGACACTCACACCCACGACACTGCTTACTAGTAGAAAATGCACCCATCTACCTCTGAAATGACAATTAATTCAAGAGCTATCTATCGTGCTTACTTGTAGATCAAGTTTGACCTAATTTCATTAAATTGTCAAGACAAAAAATCTTAGCAAGAAGTTGAACCTATCGTCAAAAGTCTCATTGTTTTTAGATATATTAATTGTGACCCCTCGATGGGTACCTCCAAATTAAAAGTTTTTCGTAAAAATTACAAAGCAAAACCTACAATTCAATTGTAGTTTCAAATTTGACCTAATTTTGATAAATCGACTTAAAGTCATTAAAATTGGCAGAGTTAGCTAGGAAGTTTGAAAGCTCAAAAAACATGGGAAGTGTAAGTACAACATGTTGTCGATCGACTATATATGTATGTCAACTTGGCTTGTGGCATCCACGTCCAGTATTCTTTGGTATTCTCTTTACGGAAAATAACAACTAGCCTCGCTCGTCTTCACTCGGAAAATGTAGAATTGAATGTTCTTTCCTCATAGTAGGAAACTCACACTGCCAGTATTGTTTACTACAACAAGATGCATCGATCCACCTCTGAAAATACATTTAATTCAAGAGCAATAGATTGTGCTTACTTGTAGCTCAAGTTTGACCTAATTTGGTTAAATTGTCAAGATGTAGAATCTTAGCAAGAAGTTGAACCTATCGTTAAACTCTCGGTGTTTTATGATAAATTAATTGTGACCCCTCGATGGGTACCTCCAAAAGATTTTTCATAAAACTCTCAAAGAATCCTACATTTTACTTGTAGTTTCACATTTGACCTAATTTCGATAAATCGACATAGAGTTATTTGGTTAAATGGGCAGAGTTAGCTAGGAATTTTGAAAACTCATAAATAAACCATGGGAATGGTTGGTACAACATGTTGGTCCACTATATATGTCGGTAAACTTAGCTTATGGAATTCAGATCCAATATTCTTCGGACATTTCTTTACAGAAAAGAACAGCCTCACTCTTCATCACTCGGAAAATTGAGAATAATTGAATGTTCTTTCCTGACATAGTTGGAAAATCACACCGATGACATTGTATGGATTTGCCGGTCTTGATCCAACAGTCAATGTTCGAAGGTATCCATACACTATAAAGCGGTATGGTATGGTATTGTAAGAGATCAGAAAAGATAAAGATAACATAAAAAGTACTACGAATGGCCGATCTTTTGAGTAATCTTCCCTCCTGATATTTGGGAAGCAATTGAAAATTTCAAAAACTAGAAAGGTTGAATTTTTTGCCACCAAGGACCAAAGTGGTTTCCTTCCTATGTACTCCTCGTCCCAACGCCACACCAACATGGCTACCGAACACGCTAGAGACACAGAGCCGCCGTACCAAGGCAGACGTGCGCAGCACCATGCTATGGACCAGGGAGAGATCAGTTGGGCCGGTGCACGAGGGGAAAGGGTAGGAGAGAGGGAGGATGAATGGTGAGAGGCAGCGAACGAGAGAGAAAACACACAATTTGTTTTGCGTGCATAGGTCCTGAAATTTACTACTAGTAGAGTGGCCGCAGGAGTACCTCGTGTTAGGAACCCATCATAACTTTCCTCTGACATCGAACCGCCTTCAACTCCTCTTCGTTGCTGCCCTCTTTTACCCTGCCTATGTTTTATTCTCTCAGCGTGTACAGCGCGTGGACAGAGGTGAGCATATGTCTAAGAAATAAATAAGTACTACTATACTAGTGTACTAGTACGAATATACTACCTCCGATCCAAATTAATGTTCTCATATTTGTCTAGATTCAGATGTATCTAGCACTAAAACATGACTAGATACATCCGAATCTAGACAAATGTGAGAACACTAATTTCGATCGAGGGAGTACTAATTGCTTTTTTCCCTAATAAGGGCATCAACAATGTGTACAAAAGCACACCTTAAGGCCTAGTATGTGGCATCCGCAGGCGTACTCAGTACTCGAAAGTCAATGCTGCTAGCTAATCCATAAGCACAAAAAGAGGGGAGCCCGACTCAAGGTTCACATGAAAAAGGTAGAGTAAGGTTCACCATATACATTGTGGAGAAATTAGAGTTTGTATCTTTAAGCCTAATAAGGTGCACCTCAAGCTTGTGTGTTGCCCATAGAGAATAGAAATATCATTTCTCCTCCCTCCATATTCCATGTGATCGTTTTCAAAAGGTGTTCAAAATTTTCATGATGCAAAATCTTAGCTAGAAGTTCAACCACTCGTCAAAACTTTCTGTGTTTTCTGATATATTAATTAACCTCTCATTGGGTACCTCCAAAAGCTTTTTTTAATAAAACTTTCAAAGCAACCTACAATTTATTACTAGTAGTTCAAGTTTGACCTAATTTCATTAAATTCAAGAGCAATCTATCGCACTTAGTTGTAGCTCAAGTTTGACCTAATTTCATTAAACTGTCAAGACGCAAAATCTTAGAAAGAAGATGAACTTGTCGTCAAAACTCCCTATGGTTTATGATATTATATTAATTGACCCCTCCCCCCATGCCCCCTCCGATGGGTACCTCTAAGAGCTTTTTTGTAAAACTTTCAAAGCAAACTACATAGTTTAGTTGTAGTAGTTGAAATTTTACCTATTATATTTTTTCTGCTTTACCTATTATAATTTTATATAGTGATGATATGCCAGATGTCTATTATCTGAGTCTCACGTGCAGGGCACGTGCAATTTACTAGTACTTGTAGTTTCAAATTTTACCTAATTTCGATAAATCGACATAAAGTCATTCTAACGGGTAGAGTGAGCTGGGAAGTTTGAAAACTCATAAAGTATGGGAATCATTGGTACAACTGTCGTTGGATTGATGACAAGTATGCCATGAGGGGGTCCTCGAGGCGTGTGGAAGAGAGGGGTGTGAGACGTACGGTGTTCCGGGATGATGAGAACACAAGTTTACCCAGGTTCGAATCCACCGGCTTTGGACGGATCCTACTCCTGCTAGCAATCCAGTAATATGACAGAGCCAGAATATGGGTTACAAGGGTTTCGCCTATGCGAGTTGATATTGTAGACTATTGTGAGGGTGCCCTAAAGGCTTACCCTAGGACGGCTTATATAGATATCCGGCCTAGGGTTTATAGGAGAGATCTATCCGGCTACGACTAAGAGTCGGTTACAGAGTACATCTTGAACTACAAGTAACACTATGGGCCTATGGTAAGTCATCTGGGCCTTCCCGTAGCCGGACTGGACTCCATCTCTTCTCCAGAGTCGGATTTTATAATCGTCTAGCTTGATCTTCGGCTTGCAGAATCTTGAAGGATTCCTGAAACTTCAAAAGGAAGGATAGGTTCCGAGTCTCAAATGAGTCGGACCTATGAATACGTTATTTGGGTTTTCAGCTCGAAATTCAAACTAAGCCGGAACTTGGTCTGTGACGTAATCTAACACTAGTCATGGTCAAGTCACGTCACTGACAGACATTCCCGTCAGCACGACCGTTGGTGGGTCCGCCTTTTGCGGAATCGAGGCATCGTATTAATGTGTGCGTGGAGATCGAGGCGGCGTAATCTTCGCGTGGGGGTTACCCAGTTCCTTCCATGATGCATGTCATGTTTACTGTACACATTTGCATGAATCTTGGCGCGGACGAAGAATATAAGTGCTTAGGATTCTCCTCTCCATCTTCTTCACCAGCACGTGTGTCGTTTCCTTCCTCCCAACGCCTCCCATGAACACAGAGCTCCTCTGCCCCCCAGAATCCTCCAGCGCCGCCCATCCTAGGTCACCGACCCACAAGAAAATGGCTTTAGTATCATCTTCCAGCGTGGCGGCGTCAGTAGCGACGGCGGAGAAGGAGAGAAATCGCGGGGTCTGGATCCCGTGCGTCCTCGACGACGGCAAGCTCCGTGTCGTGGAGAGCGAAGGGCTCCTCCGCGCCGGCGACTGGTGGAGCGGCTACGGCGAAACCGTCCCCACTCCTCGCGCCAGCGAGCGGGTACACTTCGGCACCCACCTCGATAGAGGTTTGAGTTTCCCTCCCTCGGACTTCTTTTCTGAGGTTATTGATCACTACAGAGTTCAAATCCATCATCTTCCCCCGAACGCTCTCTTAGAGATGAGTGCATATGCTTCTTTGTGCCAGGGGTACCTCGACATTAGGCCGAGTCTCACTCTTTTCTGGTTTTACTTCCATGTCTAGAGAAATTCTATCACCGCCGGTAATCCATATATTACCAGAACCATTAGTTTTTCTGTTAGGAGAGAGCATGTGTATCCTCGAATTAGGGCCAATGACTCGGTCAAACACTGGGCCGTCCACTTTCTTCTATCACAAGGATATTCCTTCTCCCGGCAAAGCTACTGCTTTGCCGGCTTTTGTCGACAGTGCCGCCACTCCCCAAGAGTCTTGGGACGCAGATACGCCGACTCTTAATGACGATCTGCTTCGTGCCAAGAGGCGGATCGAATATTTGATGAAGCACAAGGTCCTTAAGGGGTCCGACTTAGTTCACTGTTGGGTGGCACGCCGGATTCATCCTCTTCAACATCATGGAGACCAGCTTATGCACTCCATTATGGCATCCAAGAAAGATTCCCTCCGAATCTGCTCCCAGCCTTACACGGATAAAGAATACGAGTCTCAAATCAAGTGGCTGAAAAGGGAGCAGATCGGGAGGAAAATCCCGGAGCTGTCTTCGGACAGCATACGGCTGAAGATCCTATGGTACTGGTAAGTTTCCACCAGTAACCCGAATTATGTGTTCATCTTTACACTATTTTGCAATACTGGGATATCTCTTCATTTTCATCTTGCTGACCTCCCCGAGTCGGAGCTTGCACCTCTCGAGGGATATCCTCCTGAGATTTCTCAGGATGAAGGAGAATTGATTCCACTGCCGGAGACCTTTGTCAACACCCGGATTTTTAATCCCAGATGCATGTTATGCCATACATCACAATCCCAGTATTACCATTTTTGCGAGACATAACAGATTGGATATCATAGTACATAATCCATTACAAACCATAATAAGGTCTTACACAAATAAAGGATCTCATGATCCAGTCTTAATACAAACAAGCAGCGAAATAATAAGCGTATTAGTGGGCTTCATCTGAAGTGTCATAGGCAATGCTGACGATGGGAGAAGATCCTAGTTGTTGTAGTCATCCTGCTGTCCATCATCCTGGTAGTCCTCCTCATAGTTTGGCCAGGGGAATAGCCAGGGACAAAGCCACGAGTACTCTTTAAGTACTCGCAAACTATCACTAAAAAGTAAGGTAGTTCTAGTAGGAATCTTAAGCTCTAGGTTTATTTGCAAAAGGCTAGATTTATCTAAACTGAGTTCAGAAGTAAAGAAAACTAAGTAAAAATTCTAAATCAATTTAAGTTGGGAACCTAGTTTTCATATTCACAACCCTATTGTGGTCAAGTCCAAATCATCGTTCACTTCACAAGTCATTTTGAAAACATCTGACGACGGAACAGTATGGCCACTCCAACTATCCATGACCGCGGACACGGCTATTCGAACAGTTTGACACTCTGTAGAGGTGGTACACTTTCACCACAAAATTCGATACATTTGTCAGGGATAACCCTGAATCATCATACTTAGTATGCGGATAATCAATCATAACCTTTCTTTTATACACTCTAGTATAGGCACCTCCCCTATGAGCTTGGCCTCCCAGCCATGGCCATCTGCCATCCTGGGCACTACATAGGTGGACATCATCAAGAGGTAGCCTCAGCTCAAACCTCTTCCGCGAGGGAACCCATACTAATGCATATAAACTTCCGACTAAGACTTACGCAATTCAGGTATTGTGGTTGTGCGGTAAAATTGGAATGGTATCGCATCCCAACCCAACCATCAATTTTTGTAAAAGGGCTAAGGCTCATGTGTCAACACCCGGATTTTTAATCCCAGATGGCCTTTATGCCATACCTCGCAATCCCAAGATTACCATTTTTGTGAGACATAACGGATTGCATATCACGGTACATCATCCATTACAAACGATACATAAGGTCTTACAAAAATAAGGATCTCATGATCCAGTCTTAATACAACAAGAAGCGGAAATAAAAGATAAGCGTAGCGGTGGGGTCCATCTTCAGGGGCACATGCAATGCTGACGAAGGAAGATAGTCCTAGTTATCATAGCCGTCCTGCTGGCCATCATCTTGGCAGTCTCCTTCATAGTCTGGCCATGAGAATAGCCAGGGACAAAAGCCATGAGTACTCTTTAAGTACTCGTAAACTACCACTAACAAGTAGTATAGTTCTCAGTTATAGTGCTAAATCTAAGTTTAACTATAAGGTTAAGTTTGAAACCTAAGAAGTGTTCAGAAGCAAAGAAAGATAAAATAAAGTTCTAGAATCACTTAAGTTGGGAAACTATTGTCATAAACACAACTCTATTGTGGTCAAGTCAAGATTCATCATTCATTTCATATGTCATTTTGAAAACAGCTGACAACGAAACAGTATGGCCATTCCAAATGTCCATAACCACGGACGCAGCTATTCGAATAGTTTGCACTCTGCAGAGGGGGTACACTTTCACCACAAGATTCGATACATCTGTCAGGGATAACCCTGAATCATCATACTTAGTACGCAGATAATCAAACATAAACTTTCCTTTACACACCCTAGTATAAGCACATCTCCTATGAGCATGGCCTCCCAACCATGACTATCAGTCATCTTGGGCACTGCATAGGTGGACAACATTGAGAGATAGCCTCAGCTCAGACCTCTCCCGCGAGGGAACTAATACTAATGCATATAAACTTTCGGCTAAGCCTTACCCAATTTAGGTAGTGTGGTTGTACGGTAAATTTGGAATGGTATCGCATCCGAATCCAACCATCATTTTTATAAAAGGGCTAAGGCTCATGCCTCAACATTTTCACCATCATAAACCATTTGTGTTTCTCAACACATGTCACAACATCTCAATAGAATGACTCATCATTCTAAGGTTTTCATAATTCATTTTCACCAAGTGCTCCCATATAAAGTGACTCAAGTTTTTATCTACTCTAAAGTACTAAGTTAAGAGTGTTCACTAAGGTGAAAAGATGGGTTCAATGTCATGCCATAGAATGACATCTAAAGCTTATCTAAATAGGTCAAGTTTTATACTCTTTATGCTACCTTCAAAACAAGTAAATAACTTTTGGTAAAGTAAAGGAAATAAAGCTTGAAAAATAATACTTGGGTTAACTAGTAGTCAAAGTGGTATAACTCAAGCATTTCTAAAGCATCTTTGCTAAACCATCTAGTTTAATCCTAGCTTGCTGAGCATTATACTTGCAAGGGTTAGCTTTCATTGTTATTGGTGGCTTGCCTTGGTTGGTGCAGTGGTTGAAGTTTTCTTCTTCTTCTTCTTCTTGGTAGAACTCCTCCTCCTCGAAAGCTTGGTCGGTACTATCGTCTATAAATACATACGGAGTACACAATCACCAAACAATACTTAACTAGTCTAATTTTCACTCTAAGGCACACATTTTATGATCTATTATCATCACAAGCATCACAAGTTTTATTAACTAGTTTCATTCTTTTTAATTTAGAAAAGTAATTTGTACTCATTGAAAATTAACTAAGATTTAATATTCACCACTTAAAATATGGGATCATGTGGAAACATGTCATCACAACATATTCTAACATGTGGGAATGTGATTTAAGGGTTGGATCATAATTACTTTGGTTTAAGTTCATTATTTAATGATTTAAAGTGACTAGAAATGCCTATATTGCATTCTTTTGGTACTAACGGGCCGGCCCAGTGTTACTCCGCAGCGCGGGGCTCAGCTGACAGGGGGGTCCACTAGTCAGCGGCTCATAACGCACGAAGCGGTACGGGGCAATATGGGTCGTTGGATTAGAGCGGGGATCAACGGCTAGGGATCGTCGTCGACGACGAACTGGTCGCCGGCGAACTCTAACCCTAACGGCTCGGTGGGGGTGCCTAGGGGGCGTACCAAGGCTCCAGCGACGACGGCGAGGCGGGCAAACGGACTGGTGGTCGACGGCGAGCTCAAGGACAGTCGAGGTAGCTCCGGGGGTGGTCGCAATCAGCGGCGCCCTTCTCCTCTAGAGGCAACCTGCTCCGGTGCAATTCCAGCGAACGGCTGCTCGCCTTGCTCCGGCTAGAGGTGGGGAATGGTCAGTGAGGTGAGGGGAGGTGAGTGGTGTGCTGCAAATGGCTGGGGGTGGCCTCCTTTTATAGGCTCGACGACAGGACAGCGTGGCATGGCCAGGCGATGGTGGTGACATGGCTGCGAGCGGCGATTGATGCGCGGTCTCCTGGCGGTGCTCTACGTGATTAATGCGGGACTAGGGGCGGTGGTATGCGGTCGGGCAGAGCTGGCGCTTTGAGCGGCAGAGGCGGCGGCTTCGACGGCGAGCGGTGGTTGTGAGGCGTTGGGCGGCGAATGGGGGTGTCTGGCGTGTTCCCGGGGTCATGGCGGAGCGGTGGATGCGGGCTGCGGTCGAGGGGCAATGCGTGCGCGTGTGTCGGGCACGGCGCTCTGGCGCGTGCTCGGCATGGCGCAGTCGCACTGGGCACGTTGTTTCCTCAGTGGTCCATGCCTTGGCCTGGCTCGGGGAGGGGACAGAGGGTGGCGGTGAGGTGTGAGCTAGTTGCTAGACATGGTGAGAGAGGGGGATATGGTCTGCTGCGGCGGTGACCAAGTTAGCCGGCGAGCATGTGCTCAGCATGGCTTGGCATTGCCACTAGGGAGGTAGGGGATGGGTGCTAAGGGCCTGGTTATATCCAAGGGGGACAAAGAGATTAAATGGAGATCAAATGGGGGCAAAACCCTGTTCAAAACTATGAGCTAGGATTTAGAGTTTAACCCTGCATGCCAAATGTTTGATGAAATGGCCGCAAGAAAATTCTTTTTGAATTTTGAAAATATTTTTGGTGGGTGTGCTAGTATTAAGCTTGAGACTCTGTGGGTGCTTGAGTTTTGAAAATTGAGCTTTTTTGAGTGATTTTTGAAATAGTGGGATCTTCCCATATGAAATAGATTCAATTTTCAAATGTCAATTAGATTTAGTGTTTGAATGTTTTTGGCAGATCACAAGGTGGGCCTTGGTACATCATTATGTGTACTAGCAAGGGGTGCAAAGATTCACAATTGTTTCTATTAAGAATTGAGTACTAGGAATAGCCAAAGTAGGCATGGTACTTAATTTGGCAAAAATGACCATTCACTTTATTTATTCATTTTGAGTTGTTTTTCTTTGGGAAATGTTTGGGAATGATTTAGATGATGTTTATTTCACCTAAGAATCATTTTACAAGCAATGGATCCCAGAACCATGGCAATTCAAATCAACTCCTAATTTAAATGCACATACACAGGAATGCTTTCATATTTTTAATTGGAAAAGTTTTTGTTAACCCCAATTTTGATGATTTGGATCTTAATAACCTTGGATTAAAGTTTTGGGATGTTACAAACCTTTCCCCCTTAAACAAAATCGCGTCCCGAGATTTACAAAGAAAACTAGGAACTAAGGAGATATGGGAACTCTGTCCTAATGTAATCTTCGCGCTCCCAAGTGGCTTCCTCCTCGGTATGGTTGCTCCACTAAATCTTGAGAAATTTGATACTCCTGGTCCTGGTGTTTCTGTAAGCTTCTTCTAAGATACGTATGGGCACTTCACGATATGTCAGATCATTGTTGATCTCCACAGCTCTGTGATCGATGTTCTTGAAAACTTCAGTCTTCTCTGGCACTTCTAGGCATTTGCGAAGTAATGTGATATGGAACACATTGTGGATGGCTGACATCTCTTCAGGTAATTCCAGTTGATACGATACTTCTCCTCGACGGTTCAAAATCTTGAAGGGTCCGATATATCTAGGGGCTAAATTTCCTTTTAGACTAAAGCGTTGGGTTCCTTTCAAGGGCGAAACCTTGAGATATAGAAAATCTCCGACATTGAAAGTCAGGTCTCTCCTTCTCTTGTTAGCATAACTCTTCTGTCTGGACTGGGCGATCTTGAGGTGCTCACGGACTTTGTGAACTTTCTCTTCTGCTTCCCGGAGAATGTCGGGTCCAAAGATCTGACTCTCTCCTCCGTGCGACCAATTCAAAGGGGTACGGAACTTTCTTTCGTATAGGAATTCAAATGGTGCCATCTGCAAACTGACTTGATAACTGTTGTTATATGAGAATTCTGCGAAAGGCAGGCAGTCTTCCCATTTTGATCCATATTCCAACACACAAGCTCTTAACATATCCTCTAGGATCTGGTTGACTCTCTTAGTCTGTCCATCAGTTTGCGCATGATAAGCGGTACTGAAGTTCAACTTGGTTCCCAATCCTTCCTGGACTTTCTGCCAAAATCTTGAGGTAAACTGGGTTCCTCGATCTAATACTATGGTCTTGGGGGTTCCATTCAGACTAACAATTCTAGCAATATACAGCTCTGCTAGCTTTGCACTTTGGTAGGTTGTCTTGACAGGTATAAAGTGAGCTACCTTGGACAGTCTATCAACTATGACCCAGATTGAGTCATTTCCCCTACTAGAAGTAGGCAAACCGGTGATAAAGTCCATTCCGACAGAATCCCATTTCCATTCTGGAATCTGCAATGGTTGCAACAGTCCTGCAGGCCTCTGATGCTCTGCTTTCACTCTTTGACAGATGTCACACTTGGCGATGTAGTTTTCAATTTCTCTCTTCATCTTATGCCACCAAAATTGCTCTTTCAAATCTTGATACATCTTTGTTCCTCCGGGGTGGATAGAATAAAGAGTATCATGCGCTTCCTTCATGATAACTTGCTTCAGCTCCAAATCTGCTGGCACACACATACGTCCTTTGTACCACACTACTCCTTCTTCGTCCTAAGTGAATCCAGGTATATTTCCTGTACCAATACGCGTTTGATTCCGTCGATACTTTCATTCCCCTTCTGGGCTTCCTTGATTTGGCTAATCAAAGTGGGATGAAGTTCAATGCTAGCTAAGAATCCTTTGCTAACTAATTCTGTCATGAACTGCTCCAACTCTTCATACAAACTTGGCTGCTTCTCCTTGTTCATGGTGTCTAGCCTACATGGCAATCTGCTAAGAGCATCCGCTACCACATTGGCTTTGCCGGGGTGATAGTGAATGTCAAGGACATAATCCTTGATTAACTCTATCCATCTCCTTTGCCTCATATTCAGCTCCTTCTGAGTGAAAATATACTTTAATCACTTGTGATCTGAGTAAATCTCACAGCGCATGTCTTCAATGCTAGAACCACAGCTGCTAGCTCAAGATCATGGGTCGGATAGTTCTGCTCATGCTACTTTAGTTGTCGAGACAGATACGCGATGACTTTGCCTTCTTGCATCAATACACATCCTAGACCAATCTTGGATGCATCACAATACACATCAAACAGCTTATTGATGTCTGGCATGATCAATATTGGGGCTAATATCAATCTCTTCTTCAGCTCCTGAAAACTGGCTTCACATTTATCAGTCCATTCAAACTTCTTGTCCTTCTTCAACAATTGGGTCATGGGTCTGGTGATGCTCGAAAATCCTTTTACGAACTTGCGGTAGTATCCCGCTAATCCGAGAAATGCACGGACTTGGGTTTGAGTGGTTGGGGTTTCCCATTCTTCGACATCTTTGATCTTGGCGGGATCAACAGAGACTCCTCTAGCAGACACAATATGTCCTAGGAATCCTACTTCTTTCAGCCAAAACTCACACTTGCTGAACTTGGCATATAACTGATGCTCTCTTAGGGTTTCTAGGATGATTCTCAGATGTTGCTCATGATCTTCTTCTGACTTGGAGTAGTTAAGGATGTCGTCGATAAACACAACTAGAAACTTATCTAGGAAATTCATAAAGATCTTATTCATGAGATTCATGAAATAAGCAGGGGCATTGGTTAATCCGAAAGACATAACCGTATACTCGTATCAACCATAGCGAGTAGTAAAGGCGGTCTTCGGAATATCCGTTGCACGAATCTTAAGTTGGTGATAACCAGTCCTAAGATCAATCTTTGAGAATACCTGGGCTCCAGTCAACTGATCAAATAGATCCTCTATCTTTGGCAATGGGTACTTGTTCTTGATGGTGACGTCATTCAACTTTCTGTAATCTGTGCACAAACGATTGCCTCCATCTTTCTTGTCGACGAATAACACTGGTGATCTCCATGGCGATGCGCTTGGTTGAATCAAGCCTTTTACTAACATGGCATCCAACTGCTTATTTAGTTCTACTAACTCCGAGGGGTTCATGCTATAGGGTCTCTGGTCTATGGGTCCGGTTCCGGGTATTAGTTCGATAATGAACTCAATATCCCTATCCGGGGGCATACCTGGCAATTCATTTGGGAATACGTCGGGGTATTCACAGACTACTCTGACTTGGTCTATGGTGGATAGGGCTAGACTCTCGTTGCACTTGAATTTGCGGGGTAAGGTTTCAGAAATATTCTCTACTGTTACTCCAGAGCTACTGGTCATGGTGATGGCTGTCCTTTATGCCTTGACATCCAGTCCATACCTAGTACTACTTCCAATCCTTTGGTTCCAAGTACAATTAGGTTGGCATAAAAATCTATCCCATGTATTCTGATAGGCACAGCTTTGCAAATTTTTCTAGCTTTGGTTGTTGAACCGGGGATTTGAACTATCATGACATGCTTCAAGTTGGTTGGGTGAATCTTATTAGTGCATGCAAATTCTTCAGTGACAAATGAATGCGATGCTCCAGAATCAAACAACACTCTTCCTAAAACTGAGTTGACAGAAAACATACCCAGCACTACATCTGACGCTTCTTGGGCTTCTTCTGCGTTCATGTGGAAGAGACGACTGTTGCGGTGGTGAGGGTTCCCTAGGGCAAATCTTCTCCCTGGTTGAACACGACGCTGATGTTGAGCTAGGGCATTCACATTGGCATTGGCTGTAGTCTTCTTGGGACACTCATTGGAGTAGTGACCCTTCACTCCACACTCGAAACAAGTGATTTGGGACTTGTCCTTGACTGCGACAGGCACAACATTGCTGCCAGTTCTGGGTGCAGTGTTGTTGTTGTTGCTCTTAGGAGGTGCACGGTTGAAATTGTTGGAATTGCCAGAGTTGTTGTTGTTGTTTCCTCCGGACTTCCCATTGCCTCTGCTACGGTTGGGGTAGCTCGGGCGAGACGTTGGGGGTCGATTGTTCCTTGGTGCATATCCTGGTGAGGAGTTAGGACGATACTTTTGGTGACTGCTAGATCTAGACTGCTGCATCATATGATGTTTGCGGTTGTTATTTTCCTAGTTAATCTTCCCTTCCATCTGAATGGCAGAGTCGACTAGCTCTTAGAGATCTTGGAAATGGATGTTGACGAGGACAGTCTGCAGCTCATCATGCAGTCTGTTGAAGAATCTCTCCTTCTTCTTGGCCTCCGTGTTTATCTCGTCAGGTGCATATCTGGAAAGTGATTGGAATCTGTCACGGTACTCCACCACAGTCATTCTTCCTTGCTTTAATTCGCGAAACTCATCCCTCATTCGGGTGACTAGACCCTGCGGCACGTGGGTACGGCTAAACTTGACTTTGAAAGCTTCCCATGTCATCACTTGACCATCGTTCATGTTACAGATACTAGTACACCAAGCTCTTGCATCTCCCGCCAGATAGTGGGTGGCGAAGAGAACTTTGTCATTTTCATCAACTCCTGCAACTTCTAAGTTGTTTTCCATTGTCTGTAACCAGTCATCAGCATCTAGTGGGTTTTCAGATTGGTTGAAGATTGGGGGATTGGTATTCTGAAAGTTTTTGAGTTTGGATCCATGGTGATCCTGATTTCCATGCCCTTGATTGTTGAGAGCCATCTGGGCGATCTGTTGCAGTGTTGCTAAGTTAGCTTGGCGCTCTGCCCTGCTTGCTTCTTTGTCTGCAATGAGATTCTGCAAGATCTGCAGCATTGGGTCATGCGACGAGCTGCTCCCTCCTTGGTTTCCACGAGTCATCTGAAGATTGAGGAAGATACAGGGGTAAGAGGGAAATTCTAAGGTTCATGGTTTTGGTTTCAAATCTAAATTTTGAGTTTGACTCAGGTTTTTCAACTAACTTCATTTTTATTCATGCAAACAAGCACACGATACAACACACACCACAACAATCAAAGGAAAACAGATGGTTTGAAGAACCATTCTGCAAGCTATGATACAGTGGGACCGATACATCTCATACTATGACAGTGCTCTAGTTCATCTACTCATTGTCGATGAAGTCGGAGTCCTCATCGTCACTGTAGAAGTCCATGGCATCCTCCTCCATAAAATCATCATCGTTGCTGAGGTAAGAATCCATGTCTCCCTGTATGTCTTCACCCTCCTCTTCTTCCTCCTTTGCTGCAAGCTGAGCTTCCTGCTCCTTGACGGTCTTCTCGAGGTCGTCCACCTTCTTGCGAAGACGGGCGATGGTGCGATCCTTCTTTGCACGCTAGCGGCGAAGAGACTAGCGATCCTGGACGAGTAGTGCGAAAGTCTGGGCCTTTTGGTCGGCAATGGCACGGTTCTGGTTGGCTAACTCTCTAGCATTGTCCAGTTCCTGCTATCTGTCGTGCAGCAAGAAGTCAAGATTCTCCACTTGACGCCTCAACTCTGGGTGACCTGGCATCTCCATAGGCATTCCCATGAAGTCACGTCTTGCATAGTGAGCAAAACGGGTTCCTTAGATTTGGTTGACACTGAGGGCACATAGACGTGCGAGAGCTTCATGCATTGCCCTAGCTAATCCATCTAGCCAGTTGTTCTCTCTCACTGAGAACTGATTTCTTCCAGAAGTTGGTGCTTCGATGCTTCCTCTAAGATCCACGGTGACTAGCCACTGTTAGTCTCCTCCTGGGGGACCTGGAAGTTGAGCTCCAAGAAACTCCGGATGTGGGTGTCCCAGTAACTCTGACAGTGAATCTAGATCCCTCTCGAAGATCAGTTGACCTCCGTTCCCCAACTGGTAGCACTTGCTGAACTGAGACTCCATCTACAAGAATTAAGGATGAGGAAGTTAGTGAAGTGATCAAGTGTGTCAAATTTTAAATAGTAAGGTAAGAATTTTTGAGGACCATGAATTTTTGAGAGAAAGAATGAATTCCCAAGGGTAAGAGAGGAAATAGTTTTTCATAAATACTCACTTTGGTTTTTGAAACTAAGTTTTTGTTTGGACGTCCATTCTAACTAGGGTCTGATACCAACTTGTCAACACCCGGATTTTTAATCCCAGATGCCGGTTATGCCATACCTCGCAATCCCAGGATTACCATTTTTGCGAGACATAACGGATTGTATATCACACTACATCATCCATTACAAACCATACATAAGGTCTTACACAAATAAGGATCTCATGATCCAGTCTTAATATAACAAGCAGCGGAAATAAAAGATAAGCATAGCGGTGGGGTCCATCTTCAGGGGCACAGGCAATGCTGACGAAGGCAGATAGTCCTAGTTATCATAGCCGTCCTGCTGGCCATCATCTTGGTAGTCTCCTTCATAGTCTGGCCATGAGAATAGCCAGGGACAAAAGCCATGAGTACTCTTTAAGTACTCGCAAACTACCACTAACAAGTAGTATAGTTCTTAGTTATAGTGCTAAATCTAAGTTTAACTATAAGGTTAAGTTTGAAACCTAAGCTGAGTTTAGAAGCAAAGAAAGATAAAATAAAGTTCTAGAATCACTTAAGTTGGGAAACTATTGTCATAAACACAACTCTATTGTGGTCAAGTCAAGATTCATCATTCATTTCATAAGTCATTTTGAAAACAGCTGACAACGAAATAGTATGGCCATTCCAACTATGCATAATCGCGGACGCGGCTATTCGAATAGTTTGACACTCTGCAGAGGGGGTACACTTTCACCAAAAGATTCGATACATCTGTCAGGGATATCCCTGAATCATCATACTTAGTATGCAGATAATCAAACATAACCTTTCCTTTACACACCCTAGTATAAGCACCTCTCCTATGAGCATGGCCTCCCAACCATGACCATCAGCCATCTTGGGCACTGCATAGGTGGACAACATTGAGAGGTAGCCTCAGCTCAGACCTCTCCCGTGAGGGAACTAATACTAATGCATATAAACTTCCGGCTAAGCCTTACCCAATTCAGGTAGTGTGGTTGTACGGTAAATTTGGAATGGTATCGCATCCGAATCCAACCATCAATTTTATAAAACGACTAAGGCTCATGCCTCAACATTTTCACCATCATAAACCATTTGTGTTTCTCAACACGTGTAAAAACATCTCAATAGAATGACTCATCATTCTAAGGTTTTCATAATTCATTTTCACCAAGTGCTCCCATCTAAAGTGACTCAAGTTTTTATCTACTCTAAACTACTAAGTTAAGAGTGTTCACTAAGGTGGAAAAGATGGGTTCAATCTCATGCCATAGAATGACATCTAAAGCTTATCTCAATAGGTCATGTTTTATACTCTTTATGCTACCTTCAAAACAAGTAAAGAACTTTGGGTAAAGTAAAGGAAATAAAGCTTGAAAAATAGTACATGGGTTAACTAGTAGTCAAAGTGGTATAACTCAAGCATGCCTAAAGCATCTTTGCTAAACCATCTAGTTTAATCCTAGCTTGCTAAGCATTATACTTGCAAGTGTTAGCTTGCATTGTTATTGGTGGCTTGGCTTGGTTGGTGCAGTGGTTGAAGTTTTCTTCTTCTTCTTTGTAGAACTCCTCCTCCTCGAAAGCTTGGTCGGTACTATCGTCTATAAATACATACGGAGTACACAATCACCAAACGATACTTAACTAGTCTAATTAGCACTCTAAGGCACACATTTGATGATCTATTATCATCACAAGCATCACAAGTTTTGTTAACTAGTTTCATTCTTTTTAATTTAGAAAAGTAATTTCTACTCATTGAAAATTAACTAAGATTTAATATTCACCACTTAAAATATGGGATCATGTGGAAACATGTCATCACCACATATTCTAACATGTGGGAATGTGATTTAAGGGTTGGATCATAATTACTTTGGTTTAAGTTCATTTTTTAATGATTTAAAGTGACTAGAAATGCCTATATAGCATGCTTTTGGTACTAGTCCAAAGTCACTGCATGTAAACCTTAATATTATTACGTATTCAGATAGATATGATGAAATGTGATTTTTGAGAGTTGGAATCAACTCAAAATCTATCTTGGTTTATTTTATAAAAATGTTGCAAGGTGCAAATGCTTCTATTTTGTTATTTTTACTAGGAGAGATCTCTAACTCTAATTTAATTAAATCCAACAGGCTTGGGTAGATCTTTGCAGTATCTTTCTAACAAAATTGGAATCACTCCATTTGGATTTGTAAATCTTTCTGAATTGAATTTCAAACTAGGGGACACAACTAGGTTTAAACTAAATTAGAAAAATCCTAATTCAAACTAACTGGGTTGCACGGGAACGCTAACGGGACGGCCTAGTGTCACTCCGCAGCGCGGGGCTTAGCTGACAGGGGGGGTCCACCAGTCAGCGGCTCATAACGCGCGAAGTGGTACGGGGCAATATGGGATAGAGCGGGGAACGGCTGGGGATCATCCTCGATGACGAACTGGTCGCCAGCGAACTCTAACCCTAACGTCTCCGTGGGGGTGCATAGGGGGCGTACAAGGGCTCCAGCAACGACGGCGAGGAGGGCAAACGGGCTGGTGGTTGACGGCGAGCTCAGGGACGGTCGAGGCAGCTCCGGGGGTGGTCGCAATCAGCGGCGCCCTTCTCCTCTAGAGGCGGCCTGCTCCGGTGCAATTCCGGCGAACGGCTGCTTGCCTTGCTCCGGCTAGAGGTGGGGAATGGTTAGTGAGGTGAGGGGAGGTGAGTTGTGTGCTGCAAATCGCTGGGGGTGGCTTCCTTTTATAGGCTCGACGACGGGACAGCGCGGCGTGGCCAGGCGATGGTGGCGACCTTGCTATGGGCTGCTAGCGGCATGGTTGCGAGCGGCGATCAATGCGCGGTCTCCTGGCGGTGCTCTACGTGATCAATGCGGGACTAGGGGCGGTGGTATGCGGTTGGGCGGAGCTGGCGCTCTGAGCGGCAGAGGCGGCGGCTTCGACAATGAGCGGTGGCTGTGAGGCGTTGGGCGGCGAATGGGGGTGTCTAGCGTGTTCCTGGGGTCATGGCGGAGCGATGGTCGCGGGCTGTGCTCGAGGGGCGGTGCGTGCGCGCGTGTCGGGCGTGGCGCTCTAGGGCGTGCTTGGCATGGCGCAGTTGCACTGGGCGTGGTGGTTCCTCGGTGGTCCACGGCTTGGCCTGGCTCGGGGAGGGGACCGAGGGTGGCGGTGAGGTGTGAGCTAGTTTCTAGACATGGTGAGAGAGGGGGAGATGGTCTGCTACGGCGGTGACCAAGTTGGCCGGCGAGCATGTGCTCGGAATGGCTTGGCATTGGCACTAGGGGGGTAGGGGATGGGTGCTAAGGGCCTGGGTAGATCCAAGGGGGACAAAGAGATTAAATGGAGATCAAATGGGGGCAAAACCCTGTTCAAAACAGTGAGCTAGGATTTAGAGTTTAACCCTGCATGCCAAGTGTTTGATGAAATGGCCGCAAGAAAATTCTTTTGGAATTTTGAAAAGATTTTTGGTGCGTGTGCTAGTATTGAGCTTGAGACTCTGTGGGTGCTTGGGTTTTGAAAATTGAGCTTGTTTGAGTGGTTTTTGAAATAGTGGGATCTTCCCATATGAAATAGATTCAATTTTCAAATGTCAATTAGATTTAGTGTTTGAATGTTTTTGGCAGATAACAAGGTGGGCCTTGGTACATCATTATGCGTACTATCAAGGGGTGCAAAGATCCACAATTGTTTCTTATAAGAATTGAGTACTTGGAATAGCCAAAGTAGGCATGGTAGTTAATTTGGCAAAAATGACCATTCACTTTATTTATTCATTTTGAGTTGTTTTCTTTGGGAAATGTTTGGGAACGATTTAGATGATGTTTATTTCACCTAAGAATCATTTTACAAGCAATGGATCCCAAAACCATGGCAATTCAAATCAACTCCTAATTTAAATGCACATACACATGAATGCTTTCATATTTTTAATTGGAAGAGTTTTTGTTAACCCCAATTTTGATGATTTGGATCTTAATAACCTTTGATTAAAGTTTTGGGATGTTACATAATGCCTCAACATTTTCATCATCAAATCCATTTGTGTTTCTCAACACATGTCAAAACATTTCAATAGAATGACTCATCATTCCAAGGTTTTCATAATCATTTTCACCAAGTATTCCCATCTAAAGTGATCAAGTTTTATGCCTAGCACTAGCCACTAAGTTAAGAGTGTTCACTAATGAGGGTGCTACTCTTCAATCTCATGCCATAGAATGGCATCTAGTATAGGCCTAGTTTTATACTCCTTATGTTATCTATACTATCTTTCCAAATCCTCACAAAGCGTTAACTAAAAGTAAGAACTTTGGTAAAGTAAAAGAGTAAATCTTGCAAGTAAAACTTGGGATGGGTATAAATCAAAGTATATAACCAAAGAATGCCTAATGCAACTTGCTTAGGTTAAACCTTGCATGGTTAACTTGTATAATTCTAGCTTGCATAGATCTAGCTTACCAATAATAGCTTACCTTGATTGGTGAAGTGATTGAAGTTTTCCTCCTCTTCTTCGGGGTAGAACTCCTCCTCCTCATAGCTTGGGCCAGTACCATCATCTATAAATAAATACGGGGTACACAATCACTAAACAATACTTAACTACTTCTATTTAGCAAACTAAGGTTCACACTTGATAATCTAGCATCATCACAATCACCACATGAAATAAAGAACTAGTGTTATTTAGTTTATTTGAGAAAAGTAATTTCTACTCATTGAAATTTATTAAGATTTAATATTCTCCAATTAAAATATGGGATCATGTTGACACATGTCATCACCACATATTCTAATACATGGGAATGTGATTTAAAGGGTTGGTCACATTTTATAAAGTTTAAGATTATTATTTAATAGATTTAAAGTGACTAGAAATACCCTAATAGCATTCTTTTGGTACTAGTCCAATGCCACTATATGCAAACCTAGATATTTTTACATATTCAGATAGATATTATCAAATGTGATTTTTCAGAGTTGGAATCAACTCAAAAGCTATTATGGTTGATTTTTGAAAAATGTTTGAAGTTGCAAAAGTTTTTGTCTTGTTATTTTTACTATAGATTATCTCTAACTCCAATTGAGATAAATCCAACGGGCTTGGATATATATTTTAATTACCTCTCTAGCAAAATTTGAATCAGGCAATTTGGTTAAGTGAACTCTCTGAATTGATTTTTGAATATGTGGACAGAATAGGGTTTTAAGTAAAAAGAAAAATTCAATATTTGAATTTCCAAGCCAGCGTGGGAAGTTAAACGGGCCGGCCCAACTGGATAGCACAGTGCAGGGGCTGCTAACAGATGGATTCCACTAGTCAGCGAGACTAACTAAACGAAATGGTATCTTTCAACCAGAGCTCTATGATCTAATTCTAATCCAACGGCCTTGGTTCATCGTCGACGATGAATAGCTCTGGTGAGGAATCAACCCTAACGCAGCGGTGGGGGCCTCGCGGGGCTCACCTAGGCTCCATCTAGGGTCGGCGATGGGGGCAATCGACGTGGTAGATGACGACGAGGCGAGGCATGGTCACGGCAGGGCTTGGGGTGGTCGGAATCGACGGCGCCCTTCTCCTCCAGCAACAGCGGGCTCAGGTGAAATTCCGGTGCGGTGGTGCTCGCCTTGCTCCGGGGAGAAGTGTGGGAGGGCATGTGAGGAGTGGGGAGTTGAGTAGTGTGGAGAATGGAGGTGGGTTTGGCCTCCTTTTATAGTGCGGCAGGGAAGCTATCGACGGTGTCCGCAGGCGGGATTGGATACAAGAAAGCATAGCTGGACGCAGGAAGTACCTAGGTTAGGAGCCCTCGTGATGAGGTAAAACTCCTACTCCTGCCGGATCTGACTATGGGGGATATACGAACTACAAGTGCTCCTTGAGCTGTATTCTCTAGCTACTACCTTAAATGCAATGAGACCAACCCTTACTACTGAGGCCTTGCCTCTCCTTATATAGGCAGAGAGGCAACGGTCTCACTGGCCAGTCTGACTAGCGGGCCCCATAGGCAGGTCCCCGCCGAATGGTCATCTACAGTATCCGGTACAGTATGCCCCATCGGAGTACGAGCGGTATGGCTGTCGTAGGCACAGCGGAGACCGTGCGAGCCTGTCGTCAGCATCGGGCCACTATTCCTGCATCATCCCCGCAAAGTCTTCGGTATGGGCGAGTAGTTGCCGGTCTTGTCATCGTACAGGGCGTACCGTGCACTGATACGCACGTTGTCCTATCTCACTGATCGGTTCCAGCTACGTCGCCATAGCCGGCTGCTTCTTGCCGATCCGGCTACCATGCGATAGCCGGCCTGTCTTGCCTTGTCCAGCTGCATCTGGTCAGCCGGACGCGATCCGACTGCCTAGTTTCTTGTCCGGTTGGGGTACCAGGGGATCATCCCCCCGACAGCGGCGCTCCGCGTAGACACGGTGATTTTTGCGATGGCGTGCGGGAGCTACGGGTCATGCGGCACCGAACGGGGGTGTCTGGGAGGTCATGGTGATCATGGCAATCATGAGCATGAATGGAGAGAGCGAGGCGCGGTCTCTGCGAGCCGGTCGGGTGCAGCGCATTGGCGCGATCTCGGCATGGCACATAGAGGTTTGGGCGCGGCTTGCTCGGGTGGTCGAAGGCTTGGCTTTGACCGTGGGGTGGACTGCGGCGCACCTCCTGGACATCATGGATGGGCACAGGGTGGTCTACTGCGAGCGGTCCTTGGTCGACCGGCGGTTACCAAATTCGGGCGGCGCTGCACTGGTGCACAACGGCTAAGGGGGCACTGGTCTGGGTGCTGGCTAGGCTCATGGGATACATGGGAGTGAAGAGGGACACGGGGGTGGGTGATTACTGCTCCAACAATGAAGTTAGGCCAGAGGGTTAATTAGTGCAGTTCAAGTGTTTGTGGAAATGGCCGCATGGATTTTATTTTGGAATTTTTGATTCAAAATTTTGGAGTGATCTTTAATTAAGCTTGAGAGTCTATGTTTGCTTGGAGAGGTCAAGGGGAATTGATTTGATAGGTTTTTGAAAAAGTGGGATCTTAAAATATGAACTAGATGCAATTTTCAACTGTCCATCAAATATATTTGTAAGATGTTTTGTAAGTTTTTAAAGTGGGCCTAGATTCACTTTTACTTGGTCTAGCAAGGGGTGGAAAGAAATAGAAATGTTTCTATTAAAGTTTCTCTTCTAGGAACACTCAAAGTGGCCTAGTGGTTAACTTTTGTCAAAATGACCATTTGGTTTATTTATTCATATTTGATTTCTTTTTATTTTGATTTTGCTTGTAATTGGTCTAGATGATGTAGTATTCACCTTTAAACCACTTCACATCATTTAGAACAATCAAGCATGGCATAAGCACTCAAATCTACACTAATGCAAACACACATGCATTCATATTCATTTTATTAATAAAAGTTTTTGTTAACCCTAAATTGGGTGATTAGAACTTTATAATCTTGATTAGAATTTTTGGGGTGTAACAAACCTTCCCTCCTTAAACAAAATCTCATCCCGAGATTTAAGAAAAACTAGGAACCAAAGAGATCTGGAAACTCGGTCCTAATGTAATCTTCTTGCTCCCAAGTAGCTTCCTCTTCGGTATGGTTGCTCCATTGGATCTTGAGAAACTTGATACTACGGGTCCTGGTGGTTCTGAAAGCCACATCCCAGATACGAATGGGTACTTCATGATACTTCAAATCCTTGTTGATATCAATGGCTCGGTGATCTATGTTCTTGGACACTTCGGTCTTCTCCGGAACTTCTAGGCATTTGCAAAGTAACGAGATATGGAACACATCATGGATGGCTGACATCTCCTCTGGCAGTTCTAGTTGATAAGATACTTCTCATCAGTGATTCAAAAACTTGAAGGGTCCAATATATCTGGGGGAAAACTTTCCTTTCAACTAAAAACGCTGCATTCCCTTCAAAGGCAACACTTTGAGATACATAAAATCTCCGACATTGAAGGTCAGGTCTCGACGTCTCTTGTCAGCATAACTCTTCTATCTGGAATGGGCGGTCTTGAGGTGCTCACGGACTTTGTGAACCTTCTCTTCGTCTTCTCGTAGGATGTCGGGACCAAAAATCTGACTCTCTCCTACTTGTGACCAATTCAAAGGGGTACGGCACTTTCTTCCATAAAGAAATTCAAATGGGGCCATTTGCAAACTGGCTTGATAACTGTTGTTGTATGAGAATTCTGCGAAAGGCAGACAATCTTCCCATTTTGATCCGTACTCTAACACACAAGCTCTCAACATATCTTCTAAGATTTGGTTGACTCTTTCAGTCTGCCCGTCGGTCTGTGGGTGATAAGCTGTGCTGAAATTTAACTTGGTTCCTAATCCTTCTTGGACTTTCTACCAAAATCTTGAGGTAAACTAGGTTCCTCGATCCGATACTATGGTCTTGGGGGCTCCATGCAAACTGACAATTCTGGCAATGTACAGCTTTGCTGGCTTCGAACTCTGGTAGGTTGTCTTGACAGGTATAAAATGGGCTACCTTGGACAGTCTATCAACTATTACCCAAATAGAGTCATTTCCCCTACTAGAAGTAGGCAAACCGGTGATAAAGTCCATTCCGACGAAATCCAATTTCCATTTCAGAATCTGCAATGGTTGCAAAAGTCCTGAGGGTCTCTGATGCTCCGCTTTGACTCGCTGAGAGATATCACACTTGGCTATGTAGCTTCCGATTTCTCTCTTCATTTTGTGCCACCAAAATTGCTCCTTCAAATCCTGATACATCTTTGTTCCTCCGGGGTGGATAGAATAAAGAGTATCATGAGCTTCCTACATGATAACTTGCTTCAGCTCCGAATCTGCTGGCACACAGATACGTCCTTTGTACCACAAAACTCCTTCTTCATCTTCGGTTAATCCAGGTACCTTTCCTGTACCAATACGATGTTTGATTCCGTTGATAGTTGCATTTCCTTTCCGTGCTTCCTTGATCTGGCTAATCAAAGTGGGTTGAAGTTCAATGCTAGCTAAAAATCCTTTGCTAACTACCTCTGTTCTAAACTGCTCCAATTCTTCATTTAAACTTGGCTGGGCTTCTTTGATCATGGTGTTTAATCTACACAGCAATCTGCTAGAGCATCTGCTACCACATTGGCTTTGCCGGGGTGATACTGAATGTTAAGGTCATAATCCTTGATTAACTCTATCCATCTCATTTGCCTCATATTCAGCTCCTTCCAGGTGACAATATACTTCAGACTCTTGTGATCCAAATAAATCTCACAGCGATTACCCATAAGGTAATGATGCCAGGTCTTCAAGGCTAAAACTATGGCTGCGAGTTCAAGATCATGGGTAGGGTAGTTTTGCTCATGCTGCTTCAATTGTCGGGACAGATATGTTATGACTTTTCCTTCTTGCATTAACACACATCCAAGACAAAACTTGGATGCATCACAATACACATCAAAATGTTTCTTGATATCTGGCATAATCAAAACTGGGGCTGAAATCAATCTCTTCTTGAGTTCTTGAAAACTGGCTTCACATTTGTCGGTCCATTCATACTTCTTATCTTTCTTCAACAGTTGGGTCATTGGTCTTGCAATGCTCGAAAATCCTTCGACAAACTTGCGGTAATATCCCGCTAATCGAAGAAATGTATGGACTTGGGTTTGAGTGGTTGGGGATTTCCATTCTTCAACATCTTTGATCTTGGCGGGATCAACAGCGAGTCCTCCTACCGACACAATATGTCCGAGGAATCCTACTTCTTTCAGCCAGAACTCACATTTGCTAAACTTGGCATACAACTGATGCTCTCTAAGGTTTTCAAGGATGGTTCTTAGGTGTAGCTCATGGTCTTCTTCTGACTTGGAATAGATTAGAATATCATGGATAAAAAAAACAACAAACTTATCCAGAAAGTTCATAAAAATCTTATTCATGAGATTCATGAAATAATCAGGGGCATTGGTTAATCCAAAAGACATGACTGTATACTCATACAATCCATATCTGGTAGTAAAGGCGGTCTTTGGAATATCCGTTGCATGAATTTTGAGTTGATGATAACCAGTTCTAAGATAAATCTTAGAAAACACTCTGGCACCAGTCAACTGATCAAACAGATCCTCTATCTTGGGTAGTGGGTACTTGTTCTTGATGATGACATCATTCAGCTTCGGGTAATCCGTGCATAAACGGTTTACTCCATCTTTCTTGTCCACAAACATAACAGGTGATCTCCATGGAAATGCGCTTGGTTGAATCAAACCTTTCTCCAGCATAGCATCAAGTTGCTTCTTCAGCTCCACTAATTCAGATGGGTTCATACTATAAGGTCTATGATCTATGGGTCCAGTTCCAGGAATCAGTTCACTAATGAACTCGATATCCCGATCTAGGGGCATACCGGGCAATTCATCTGGGAATACGTTGGGGTATTCACAGACTACTCTGACTTCGTCTATGGTTGGTTGGGCTAGACTCTTGTTGCATTTGAACTAACGGGGCAAGGTCTCAGATACATGCTCTATTGATACTCCAGAGCTACTGGTCATGGTTATGGCTTTCTTGGCACAGTCGATCAATCCTTTATGTTTTGACATCCAATCCATTCCTAGTACTACTTCCAAACCATTAGTTGCAAGTACTATTAGATTGGCATAAAAATATATCCCATGGATTCTGATAGGCACAGCCTTGCAAATTTTTCTAGCTTTTGTGGTTGAACCAGGTATTTGAACTATCATAACATGCTTCAATTTTGTTGGTCGAATCTTACTAGTGCATGCAAATTCTTCTGTAACAAACGAATGTGATGCTCTAGAATCAAACAACACTCTTGCAAGTACTGAGTTAACAGAAAACATACCCAGCATGACATCAGGCGCTTCCTGAGCTTCTTCAGCATTCATGTGAAACAGACAGCCGTTCCGGTTGAGCGAATTCCCTGGGGCAAATCTTCTTCTAGGCTGAACACGGCGTTACTGCTGAGCTAGGGTATACACATTGGGGGCTGCTGCAAGCTTCTTGGGCACTCATTGGAGTAGTGACCCTTGACTCCACATTCAAAGGAAGTAATCTGGGACTTGTCTTTGGCTGCAACAGGCACGGCATTGCTTCTAGTCCTTGGGGCAGTATTGTTTTTGTTGTTGTTGGACATGGGCGATGCACGGTGGGAGTTGTTTGAGTTGTCGGGGTTGTTGTTGTGGTTTCCTCCAGACTTTGGGTTTCCTCCGCTACGATTGGGGTAGCTTGGACGAGACATCGGGGCTCTATTGTTTCTTGGGGCATATCTTGCAGATGGGTTGGGTCGATACTTCTGGGTATTGTGGGACCCAGTCTGGTGCATCATCCTGCGCTTGCGGTTGTCATTGGCTTGGTTGATCTTCCCTTCCATCTGGGTGGTAGAGTCTACTACCTATTCTAGATCCTCAAAATGGATTATGACTAACATAGTCTGCATTTCATCATGCAATCCATTCAGGAACCTTTCCTTCTTCTTGGCTTCAGTGTTAATCTCATCAGGGGCATATCTAGCTAGGGACAGAAATTTGTCACGGTATTCAACTACCGTCATCCTTCCTTGCTTCAGTTCCCTAAACTCATCTCTCATTCTGGTGACTAAACCTTGGGGCATGTGGGTGCGGCTGAACTTGATCTTGAAAGCTTCCCAAGTCATCACCTGACCGTGGTTCATAGTACAGGTGCTATTCCACCAGGATCTTGCATCTCCTGCTAGATAGTGGATGGCAAACAGTACTTTCTCGTTGGCGTCAACTCCTGTGACTTCCAGATTGTTCTCCATGGTTAGTAGCTAGTCATCAGCATCTAAGGGATCCTCAGATTTGTTGAAGATAGGGGGATTGGTATTCTGAAAGTTCTTAAGCTTGGATCCATGATGATCCTAATTTCCATGGCCTTGATTATTGTGGGCCATCTGAGCTATCTATTGAAGAGTGGCTAGGTTGGCTTGGTGTTTGGCTCTACTAGCTTCATGGTCAGAAACTAGCATCTGCAGAATCTATTGGGTTCGCAGCATAGAAAACAAAAAAATTCATACGATGGGAACTATACGCCAAGATCTATCTACTAGATACAAGCAACGGGTGGATATACATCCATAGAGAACTTACCTCGAAGACAACAAAGCTTTGTTAACAAGTTGGAACTTGTGGATGATGTAGCCGTACACTTGCCGAACTCAAGATCGTGATGAAGTCCAGTAGGTCCGGCTCCAGCACATCCATCAGATCCAGCTCCAGCAAGTCCAGCACCACCAAGTCCAGCACCGCAAAGCAGCGGTGCATCTGTGATCGCACACACGTCCGGTACCCCGACAACCTCCGTCCCTCGCTCCAACAAAGCAGAGGAAGTAGCAACTCGTTTCCAGATAAAGCCACCGGGAAGATGTATCTCGCTAATCCGAGACCATGGGGAATAACTAGAGGGGAGAGAGATCCTTCACGAGGAGGTGTGAGGAAGAAGGAGTGAGAGGGGGGCCTTTTATAGGAGGAGGGGAGGGTGTCCCTGCACCTCCCCTAGTCATGTGGTGGTAGCCCCCTCCACATTAAAATGCCCCTTCACATTCTCTTTTAAAGTCTCCACTTTAAATGCATTAAATTTCTCCAAATTTAATGCTCTCTCATTTAATAAAATCTTTTATTAATTTTATTCAGAATTTTTTAATTACTTTAATTAACAAACATTCACATAAAACCCCCTGCAACATTTCAATATTACATACAGAACCAATTTCAGCAATTTCACCCGAAACAGTTTCGGTGTCTATTGAAATAATTCCAGCGCTTTCTTAAATCTTTATCTGAAACATATTTGCTCCAAATGGTGTCGGTATCCCTTAAGTGTGTCACCCTACAGTTCGCCAATAATGCAGACATGATCGACATATCAATAATCAGAAGCGGGACCCGGAGATCCATACTGACTCCTACACATTCAACGATGACTTCTGTGATCATGAGAACCTTTAACGCTAGTAACTAAATCCCTTTCTCTCATGATATAATACATGTCCGAGATTCGATCATCGGTATCCAAATACCTAGTTTTATCTCGTTACCGACATGCACTCTTTTCTCGTTCCCGTGATATAACATTCTAGTGATCACATCACTTGCTTGCAAGCTATTTCAACGTGACCACCAAGAGGGCCTAGAGTATATCTATCCGTCATCGGGATGGACAAATCCCATTCTTGATCCATGAGCCTCAACATAACACCTTTGTAGAACTGAACCCACCTTTATAGTCACCCTGTTACGGTGTGACGTTTGATGTTATCAAGATAGTCTTTCGGTGTTAGCAATTAACATGATCTCATGGTATAAGGACTAAGATTCCTTCGTAAGATGTTATAGTATTATAAACATAATGACTCTGATCGTAATACTATAGTTCGGATGAATGTTCATCACATCATTCCACCAATGTTGTGACCTCGTTATTAACAACATCCAATGTCCATGATCAGGAAACCTTGATCATCTTGTTAATCAACAAGCTAGTTTATATGAGAGGCAGTACTAGGAACTTTGTATTTTGTTTATTAAACATACATGTATTAACATTTCCAATTAATACAATTATAGCATGCAAAATAAACATTTATCATAAACATGGAATAAGATAATAACCACATTATTATTGCCTCTTGGACATATTCCCTTCAGTCTCCCACTTGCACTAGAGTCAATAATCTAGTTTGTAAACTTGTATATACAACACCTAGGTGTTGAATATACGCGTTTGCTAGTGGTTAACATAATCTCCGGATCTGGCACATTCAGGTCCGTGTGTATTTGCGTGTCTTTGCATCTCTACGCATCACTCATTCTCAAATGAGATGGCATTGTATAAATTTGGTCCTTTGGTGAGACCTTTAGTTCGTTCGGGTTAAAATATGTTGATATTATTGTCATACAATATATCTTCATAGTATTAGCCCACTTTGAACCACACCTAGTTTGATAACAAACTTCTTAACACAAATGCCCTCTTTTGCTGCTACTATAGCAGTCATATACTTAGCCTTTTCGTTGTAGTATCCGTCACAATGTCTCAACTTTGGAACTCATCCAAATCCATCATGGAACATCTTTTCCATTACATTGTGCCACCCATAGTCTAAATTGAGATAAATTTTAATTTGTATCTTGTGAAAAAACTAGTATCAATGTAACACTTTACAATGAACTACCTTTTAACTATTTGTCACTTATACATGATATATTCTTAGTTCTTCCAAAGCTCATAAGAATATCTTTACTATCGTCCAATGGTCATCTTATGAATCATTCTGGTATGTGCTCATAACATTTAGAGCATAGGACATATCTGGATATATACATATCACGGTATAATTGATCAAAATCTTCATGTGATTTTACTCACCAAGTGTTGAAACACTGGAATCTTGATACAATCCTTTCCATGCAGCAAGAACCTTTCTTGTTGTTTCCATATTGAACCCTTTCAATATCTCATATATGTATGTCTAGCACAACCATATTAGCGCCTCAATCTATCCATATAGATATTCATTCCTAATATTCCGGTTTTGCCCAAGTCTTTCATCGAAATCTTACTTTAATGAAATTCTTAACTTGTGTCAAGACAAGATACATCATTTCCAATAAACAATATGTCCTCTACATAATGTATTAGAAATATGTCTCAGCACTCCCACTTAATTTCTTGCAAACGCAAGCATATTCATCTTCTCCGATGAATTTAAACTCTTTTAATTGTTTCATCATGGTGAAGATTCCAACTCCGCTATGCTTACTTCAACTATTGAAGTTTGCATGCCCTTTTAGCACCCTTTGAATTAACAAAACCATTCAGACCGTGTCTTGTACACGTCCTAGGTAACCATTCTATTAGAAGAACATTGTTTTTTTGTTCAACTACCATACATCAAATTATATGTAGTGGTTGCTACATTAATCCGTCAAGACTAAATATCGCTATGAATGATCAAATCTTGTCATAGTCAACTCCTTGAACATTGTCGTAAACTTCTTTCCGACATGTCGACTATTTCATAGATGTTAAACATCCATGTCTATTTCTTTATAGACCCAAACACGACCGATAGGATTCACGCCTTTTAGGAGGGTCTTCCAAGTTCAGAAACTTGATTTCTCGTGTGTGGATACTATCACGGATTCTATGACTTCTAGTCATTTTATGGAGTCAAAGCCCATCATCGCTTCTTTACATGTAGTCGGTTCATCATTGTCAAAACAATAACAACTTGCTTATCAAATCACACTATTTGATTCTTACCGACCCACACGGTTCAATAGGAACTCTAATCTCCGAGATCACAACCTTTGTAATGACGGGAGCCATGAGCATTGTGGCCGCCACCTGGACACTTTCTGGCGCTGCGCTACTTAGCACATATAGCTAAGGTTCAACAACCTTATCAAAGTTCTATTGTCCTCCCACTTAACTTTTCGCGAAAAATTCCTTCTCAAGAAACTTGACGTTCCAAGTAACAAACTCTTTTGTCCTTGGTGTTATGGAGAAATTCCCAACAAATTCTTTGGGATAACCTACAAATAAGTGCTTATCCGAATTTGGTTGTAAACATTTTACTTATGCATAGCATACCAAAATTTAAGAAAAGACAATTTGGGTTTTATCACAAACCATAACTTATATTGTGTCATTTCAACGGATCACGATGGTGCTCTTTTTAGTGTAAAAGTGGTAGTCTCTAAAGCTTTAATCCTTAAAACATAATGGCAGTTTTATAAAGGACACCCTTGATCTTACCATGTCAAACATGGTTTGATTTCATCTCTCGAATATTCCATACTCCTATGGTTTACCGGAAAACACAAATCATGGAACAATTCCTCAAATCTTAAGTATTTTTCTAAACATGTAACTCAAATATCTTCCTTTATGATCAAATCATAAACTCTTTTATTTCCTTGTTATAATGATTTTTCACTTCATCTTGAAAGTCTTTGAACAATTTTCAAATGTTTCATACTTCTTCCTTATTAAGTAAATAGATAGATATATTCACTCAAATTTCCGGAGAAAGCATATAAAGCAAAAAGATCCATCGCATATGGCTACATATAATGGACTATATACATCAATATGTATAATATCCAATAAGTTAGTCATCCATTCCTCTTTGGCCTATGGACGGAGTTTCAATTATCTCGAGAAAAGTCTCACAAGCGTCAATTGATCAAAATCAAAGACTCCAAAAATCCATCAACATGGATTTTCTTCATGTTTTCTTTCCAATATAATTTAAACAGCGATTTCACTTCATAAGTGATCTTTCAATCATTTCCCTTGTGACATTTTAGCAATAGTGTTTATGGATGTGATTTCTCCCACTAGACTTGTAAAAGTTCATCCATACTTTACGGAATACGGTAATTATTTGAACAACCATTGTTCTCGTAATACCTGAAAAAAATAACAATTATTAAAACAAATCTTGAAGGCTAGGTTTGACGACAAGAAAAAACACAATAACACTTTATTTGTTTTCGATGAACATCATCACTTATTCTATTGCTAGTTACTTAGGCCATTGCAGTTCATGAATTGCGTTGTCCTGTATGACACTTCATACCAACCAATTCGGTATCCAATACCTTAGAACCACATTGTTTAACAAGCAAGGAATACAACCATAACATGTATATCTTCTATATACCTAAGTTGGTCATCTCCAACATTTTCTTTTCTGCCAAATATTTTATAGATTCTCTTTCAACAATTCCTTTTCTTTTAAAAGAATCTATCAACATCAATAGTGGTGTCATTCAAATGACACATAGTACAAAGTGTATATAGTCAAATACTAATACCTTTGAACTTGCACTTTGAAGTGGATCACCATCATCGAATGTTTGGTGTTCTTTAAAAAATCCATTCTTTAGTAATCTATTAGTGTAGTAAACATTTTACTTACATCTTCTATTCATCCTTATCATGACAACTTTCATGATCAAGCTACCAGAGCCTGTAAGGAAGAATCGCGAGTATAATGTTAGTTCCCAAAATCTTTTTAGGAGATCCGGATGCTTAGCATCTCCATTCTTCAAACATTCTCATACAATATGAGAACATGTATTTTCCTAAATTATACACTATCAAAATGCAACCAAAACATTGTTTCAGATATCACAATATCTTTCAGACATGATGGTTTCTGAAACAATTTTCACCTCCTATATAATCTTGATATTAAAACAACTTTTGAATATCAATAATCATTAAGGCAAACATGATACTTTAGATACTAACATTGGAATTCTTACTCTTGATTTAATACTACTTATTAAACATCATGGAGTAAATAGAGTTTGCTAAAATTTTGCAATAGGACTTATAAACTTTAAATTGACATTCAAAACAATACGATACCAGTTTGTAAAGTAAATATCTAGAATTATATAGTTCTATTATCTCAATTAAAACTAAGCATAAGGTAGTGAACAGACGCCAATGACTACAACAAATTATGCAAATTCACTTCGATTCAGTTTATGACAAATTGAGTTTGACAAATCCAAATTAGAAATGAACTCCCACTCAAAAACGACATCCCTCGTGCTGTTTTGGTGATTAAATGAACCAAATCCACTACACCAAGTCCGATCATCACGTGAGTCGGTGTAGCTTCAAAGGCGAGCATCAATATGGGCATCATATCAACTATATGACTCATGCTTAACCTTTTGGTCCGTGTTCCGAGGCCATGTCTGTACATGCTAGGCTCGCCAAGTAAGAACCTTAGTATCCGCGTGTGTAAAACGGTCTTACACCCGTTTTATGAAAGCGTAGAGTCAAGTACACCCGATCATCACGTGATGTCTCGAAACATGATCCATAGAACGGTGCATACTTAAGGAAGAACACATTTTTATCTTGATATGTAAATGAGGGATCATATTAAAATGCTACTAAAACGCCAAACTAGCAATATAAGATGCAAACATCTAATGTGTAAAGTGAGATGATATGGTCCATGCATTTGATCTCTATCATATGCATCATGGTATGATCTCTATCATTACTTTGTGTGTAAGGCCAAGGTCTATGGAACTTACACATTAGGTGTGTTGTAAGAGTATCTATCATACATCTAGTTACAACATTACCATATCATGACACTAGCCCGGTAACGATCTAAACTAGACGCCTCTAATTTATCCATCACAAGTTTTACGTGGCTTAGGGCTTTCGGAGATAGAACCGTTCTTACCTACGGACATGGAAGCACAACGAGGATAACCAAGTTATTACCAAATCGTTGTAAATCAGATATTGACTATAGTAGGAGAGACAGACACTCGCCAGCCGCTTATGCAAAACTAGTTGCATGTCAGTCGTGGAACCGGTCACATGTATGATGACATGTAAGGTTGGTCCGGGCCACTTCATCCCACTATGCCACCAATATCCAAAATACATAGAAGATGCAATAACATGATCATCATCGCCCACATATAAACATATGTGTACTACCCGTGGAAAGCACCTACGCATAGATCAGGCTCTGATACCACTGTTGGGTTCGCAACATAGAAAACAAAATTATTCGTATGATGGGAACTATGCGCCAAGATCTATCTACTAGATACAAGCAACGGGTGGATATACATCCATAGAGAACTTACCCTCGAAGACAACAAAGCTTTGTTAACGAGTTGGAACTCATGTAGCCGTACACGATCTCAAGATCGTGATGAAGTCCAGTAGGTCCGGCTCCAGCACATCCATCAGATCCAGCTCCAGCAAGTCCAGCACCACCAAGTCTAGCACCGCAAAGCAGCGGTGCATCTGTGATCGCACACACGTCCGGTACCCCGACAACCTCCGTCCCTCGCTCCAACAAAGCAGAGGAAGTAGCAACTCGTTTCCAGATAAAGCCACCGGGAAGATGTATCTCGCTAATCCGAGACCATGGGGAATAACTAGAGGGGAGAGAGATCCTTCACGAGGAGGTGTGAGGAAGAAGGAGTGAGAGGGGGGCCTTTTATAGGAGGAGGGGAGGGTGTCCCTGCACCTCCCCTAGTCATGTGGTGGTAGCCCCCTCCACATTAAAATGCCCCTTCACATTCTCTTTTAAAGTCTCCACTTTAAATGCATTAAATTTCTCCAAATTTAATGCTCTCTCATTTAATAAAAATATTTTATTAATTTTATTCAGAATTTTTTAATTACTTTAATTAACAAACATTCACATAAAACCCCCTGCAACATTTCAATATTACATACAGAACCAATTTCAGCAATTTCACCCGAAACAGTTTCGGTGTCTATTGAAATAATTCCAGCGCTTTCTTAAATCTTTATCTGAAACATATTTGCTCCAAATGGTGTCGGTATCCCTTAAGTGTGTCACCCTACAGTTCGCCAATAATGCAGACATGATCGAGACCCCTCTCAGATCAATAATCAGAAGCGGGACCTGGAGATCCATACTGACTCCTACACATTCAACGATGACTTATGTGATCATGAGAACCTTTAACGCTAGTAACTAAATCCCTTTGTCTCATGATATAATACATGTCCGAGATTCGATCATCGGTATCCAAATACCTAGTTTTATCTCGTTACCAACATGCACTCTTTTCTCGTCCCGTGACATAACATTCTAGTGATCACATCACTTGCTTGCAAGCTATTTCAACGTGATATCACCGAGAGGGCCCAGAGTATATCTATCCGTCATCGGGATGGACAAATCCCACTCTTGATCCATGAGCCTCAACATAACACCTTTGTAGCACTGAACCCACCTTTATAGTCACCCTGTTACGGTGTGACGTTTGATGTTATCAAGATACTCTTCCGGTGTTAGGAATTAACATGATCTCATGGTCTAAGGACTAAGATTACTTCGTATTATGTTATAGCAATATAAACATAATGTCTCTGATCGTAATGCTATACTTCAGATGAATGTTCATCACATCATTCCACCAATGTTATGACCACGTTATTAACAACATCCAATGTCCATGATCAGGAAACCTTGATCATCTTGTTAATCAACAAGCTAGTTTATATGAGAGGTAGTACTAGGAACTTTGTATTTTGTTTATTAAACACACATGTATTAACGTTTCCAATTAATACAATTATAACATGCAAAATATACATTTATCATAAACATGGAATAAGATAATAACCACATTATTATTGCCTCTCGGGCATATTCCCTTTAGAATCTGCAGCATCGGGTCCTGTGATGAGATGCTCTCTCTGGGGTTTCGACGAGTCTTCGGAAGATTGAGATAGATAATGAGGTAAGAGGGAAATTTCTAAGGTTCATGGTTTTGTTTCAAAAGCTTTAAACTTTGAGTTTGAACTCAGGTTTTGCAAAATAACTCCTTGTCATTCATTCATTCATTCATTCAAGCACACAATACAACACACACCACAACACAAAAGGAAAACATGTGGTTTTAAGAACCATTCTGTGAAGCTACGATACAGTGGGACCAATACAACTCACTCCTACGGTAGTGATCAAGTGCATCTACTCATCATCAATGAAGTCGGAATCATCATGATCAGTGTAGAAATCCGTGGCATCATCCTCCAAGTAGTCATTGTCATCACTGTGGTTCGAGTGAATATCTCCCTAGATGTCTTCACCTTCTTCCTCTTCCTTTGCTTCAAGCTGGACTTCTTGCTCCTAGATGGTCTTCTCGAGGGTGGCTACCTTCTTGCAAAGACGAGCGATGGTGCGATCCTTCTTCTCACGTTGATAACGAGGTGATTGGCGATCCTTGAAGAGCATGGTGAGAGTCTAGTCCTTCTTGGCGGCGATGGCAAGGTTGTGGTTGGCGTAAGCTCGAGCATTGTCCAATTGTTTCTGCCTATCATACAGCAGGAAGTCAAGATTCTCCACTTGGCGCTTCAACTTCGGGTGACTTGGCATCTCCAATGGCATTCCCATCGAATCACACCTTGTGAAGTGCGCAAAGCGAGTTCCCTAGATCAAGTTGATGTTTTTCCCACACAGACGGGCAAGAGCTTCATGCATAGCCCTGGATAATCCATCTAGCCAGTTGTTCTCTCGCACGGTGAATTGAATCTTCTCAGAAAGGGGTGCTTCCATCTTGCCTCTGAGATCTACAACTATCAGCCATTGTAGATCTCCTCCTGGGTGATCCTTGAGTTGTGCTCCGAAGAATTCCATATGCGGGCGCTCAAGATACTCTGACAGTGCATCAAGATCCCTCTCAAAGATCAGCTTGCCTCCGTTGCCCAACTGGTAGAACTTGCAATACTGAACTTTCATCTATAAGAATTTAGGATGAGTAAGTTAGTGAGGTGATCAAGTGTGTCAAATTTTATGTAAGAATGTAAGAATTTTTTAGGAACATGAATTTTTTTGAAAGAATCAAGGATAAGAGTGGGAATATGTTTTCATAAATACTTACTTCTTTGGTTTTGAAACTAAGTTTTTGTTCGGACGTCCATTCTAACTAGGGTCTCCTATGGTTAGGATGGCTCTTATACCAACTTATCACCACCCGGATTTTTAATCCCAGATGCCAGTTATGCCATACATCGCAATCCCAGGAATTGCCATTTTTGTGAGACATAACAGATTGGATATCACAGTACATCATCCATAACAAACCATAATAAGGTCTTACAAAAAATAAAGGATCTCATGATCCAGTCTTAATACAAACAAGCAGCGGAATAATAAGCGTAGTAGTGGGCTCCATCTTCAGTGTCACAGGAAATGCTGACGATGGGAGATGATCCTAGTTGTCGTAGACGTCTTGCTGTCCATCATCTTGGTAATCCTCCTCATAGTCTGGCCATGGGAATAGCCAGGGACAAAGCCACGAGTACTCTTTAAGTACTCCCAAACTATCACTAACAAGTAAGGTAGTTCTAGTAGGAATCTTGAGCTCTAGGTTTATTTGCAAAAAGCCAGATTTATCTAAACTGAGTTCAGAAGTAAAAAAATAAGTAAAAGTTCTAAATCACTTCAAGTTGGGAACCTGGTTTTCATATTCACAACCCTATTGTGGTCAAGTCAAAATCATCGTTCACTTCACAAGTCATTTTGAAAACATCTGACGATGGAACAGTATGGCCACTCCAACTGTCCATGACCACGGACGCGGCTATTCAAATAGTTTGACACTCTGCAGAGGTGGTACACTTTCACCACAAAATTCGATATATCCGTCAGGGATAACCCTGAATCATCATACTTAGTATGCGGATAATCAATCATAACCTTTCCTTTACACACCCTAGTATAGGCACCTCCCCTATGAGCTTGGCCTACCAGCCATGGCCATCAGCCATCCTGGGCACTGCATAGGTGGACATCATCAAGAGGTAGCCTCACTCAAACCTCTTCCGCGAGGGAACCCATACTAATGCATATAAACTTCTGGCTAAGCCTTACCCAATTCAGGTATTGTAGTTGTACAGTAAAATTGGAATGGTATCGCATCCGAACCCAACCATCAGTTTTTGTAAAAGGGCTAAGGCTCATGCCTCAACATTTTCATCATCAAATCCATTTGTGTTTCTCAACACATGTAAAAACATTTCAATAGAATGTCTCATCATTCCAAGGTTTTCATAATCATTTTCACCAAGTATTCCAATCTAAAGTGATTAAGTTTTATGCTTAGCACTACCCACTAAGTTAAGAGTGTTCAATAATGAGGGTGCTACTCTTCAATCTCATGCCATAGAATGAGATCTAGTAGAGACCTAGTTTTATACTCTTTATGCTATCTATACTATCTTTCCAAATCCTCACAAAGCATTACCTAAAAGTAAGAACTTTAGTAAAGTAAAAGAGTAAAGCTTGCAAGTAAAACTTGGGATGGGTATAAATCAAAGTATATAACCAAAGCATGCCTAATGCATCTTGCTTAGGTTAAAGCTTGCATGGTTAACTTGTATAATTCTAGCTTGCCAATAATATCTTGCCTTGATTGGTTCAGTGATTGAAGTTTTCCTCCTCTTCTTCGGGGTAGAACTCCTCCTCCTGGTAGTTTTTTTGAAAGGAATGCGGTAGAGGAAGCCCCTACAGCGAGTTTTTTTTAAATAATAAGAACCCAAATCTGCATCCGTGAGGACTTGAACCTGGGTGGCTGGGTTGTACATCTACTTCCCTAACCAAGTGAGTTGGGCTCACTTCTTTCCTCCTCGTAGTTTGGGTCGGTACTATCGTCTATAAATAAATACGGGGCACACAATCACCAAACAATACTTAACTACTTCTATTTAGCAAACTAAGGTTCACACTTGATGATCTAGCATCATCACAATCATCACATGAAATAAAGAACTAGTGTTATTTAGTTTATTTGAGAAAAGTAATTTATACTCATTAAATTTATTAAGATATAATATTCTCCAATTAAAATATGGGATCATGTTGACACATGTCATCACCACATATTCTAATACATGGGAATGTGATTTAAAGGGTTGGTCACATTTTATAAAGTTTAAGATTATTATTTAATAGATTTAAAGTGACTAGAAATGCCCTAATAGCATTCTTTTGGTACTAGTCCAATGTCACTGCATGCAAACCTAGATATTTTTACGTAATCAGATAGATATTATCAAATGTGATTTTTGACAGTTGGAATCAACTCAAAAGCTATTATGGTTGATTTTTGAAAAATGTTTGAAGTTGCAAAAGTTTCTGTATTGTTATTTTTACTATAGATTATCTCTAACTCCAATTGATTTAAATCCAACGGGCTTGGACAGATATTTTAATGATCTCTCTAACAAAATTTGAATCATGCAATTTGATTAAGTGAAACTCTCCAAATTGATTTTTGAATATGTGGACAGAATAGGGTTTTAACTAAAAAGGAAAATTCAATATTTGAATTTCCAAGCCAGCGCGGGAAGTTAAACGAGCCAGCCCAACTGCACTGCACAGCGCAGCAGGCTGCTGACAGATGGGGTCCACCAGTCAGCGAGACTAACTAAACGAAACTGTATCTTTCAACAAGCGCCCTACTATCTAATTCTAATCCAACGGTCGTGGTTCATCATCGACGACGAACAGCTCCGGCGAGGAATCAACCCTAACGCAACGGTGGGGGTCTTGTGGGGCTCCACCTAGGGTCGGTGACGGGGGCAATCGACATGGTAGACGACGGCGAGGCGAGGCGCAGTCATGGCAGGGCTTGGGCTGGTTGGAATCGACGGCGCCCTTCTCCTCCAGCTGGAGCGGGCTCCGGTGAAATTCCGGCATGGTGGTGCTCGCTTTGCTCCGGGGAGAAGTGTGGGAGTGTCTGTGAGGAGTGGGGAGTGGAGTGGTGTGGAGAATGGAGGCGGGGGTGGCCTCCTTTTATAGTGCGACGAGGGGACGGAGCGCCATGGGCTCGGCTCGTCAGTGGTGGTGGCACAGCGAGCTAACAGGCGGTTCTCATGGGTTTAATGGCATGGCACAGGGCGGTCTAGGCTGGTCGGGCGCGTGCAGCGTGATACGGCCATAACATATCTATAATTTTTGATGGTTTTATGCTAATAATATGCTTTTGGCACTCCTTTTTGTATAAAGTTTATGATTTATTTGGACTAACCTACTAATAGTTGCAAAAGTGCACAATGTTCTTGTTTTACACTTTGATGTGTAGGAATTACCAAGAATACAGGTGAAAACCTTGTTGGAGTCAAATTGGGATTTTTCCAGAAATCTGTCTCAGAACACTTTTTGAAGATGGTCACGTTTCGGATCGAAGACGGCGTCAAACGGAAAACGCGTCAACTACAAAGTTGTTGGAAATTTCACGACAAATGTTCTGGACATAAAATTTAGCTGATCCCAAGTCCGGACGGGCCTTTTAGGGACGATTTACTGCAGACAAAGATGGGGTGACAGGAATCAGAGAAGCTGTATAAAGGGCAGAAACCTAATTAGCCAAGGGCACCTCTACCCATGAATTTGCAGCCACCAAAGCCATGTTTTTCCTCCCCATGGATCCCATCTCCATGGGGGAGGGCTCCCAATAATCCATGAAGGAAGGGGGCTAAGGGGCGGTGCTCCCCCATGATACCGGCTGCGGGGAAGGAGTCCCCCGCGCCGCCACCCTCTTCACCATCTTCACCACCATCTCCATCACCTAATCCTCCTAGTGGTTCATCCTCCCACACACCTCTGTACCGTCCTATGTAAACATGGTGTTTGATGCTATAAGTTATAATCTTAAGATCTATGGCATGTTTGCGTCGTTTCTTTGTTCTTAGATTGAATGGTTGAACGTCTTTGGTTCATTAGAGTTGTATGTTGATATGGTACAGTCCTTTACTGTCCATTATATTTATGCGCGCATGGATTAAACATCATAGGGTTTGTAGTATGTGTAAGAGGAAGGGGGAAGTTCTGTCGGTGTGACAGAAACCTGAGGACGTGAACCGGAACGTTGCACGTATGGGAGGAAGAGGACCATTAAACTTAAGGCTATAGTTGGGGAAACCTTAATGCATTGATTAGTACTTACGGATGTTTGCAAACAATCCAATCATATAGTACATGAAATTTCAAGTAGTGAAGTGCATGTATATTTAGCCTCTCCCACATAGAAAACTGCATCGAAGACAATGAACCCGATATATTCGTTATTTACACTTGGACAAAGCCACCACAATTACCACCACTATTCCACACTCATGGTTCTATTAGTTTAGTGTATTTTATTGCTGCAGCAACTAGCTTTACTTTCTTGTTATTTATTATCATGTAAAGCTATCTCTCTTACTCGTATTGTTGCTCTAGTTTTATTTCCTAGATAATGCAAATGTTTAGTGTGCGTAGAGTTGTATTAGTGGTTGATAGAACTTGAGAGAATATTTATCCTACCTTTAGCTCCTTGTTGGGTTGGACACTCTTACTTATCGAAAAGGCTACACACGATCCCCTATACTTGTGGGTTATCACGGCGCTCCGCGTAGATGCAGCGGTGTTTGCGATGGCATGCGGGAGCTACAGATCACGCGGCGGCGAACGGGGGTGTCTAGGAGGTCGTGGGGATCATTGCGATTGTGAGCATGCGCGAAGAGAGCGAGGCGCGGTTTGTGCGAGCTGGTCGGGCGCGGTGCACTGTGGTGGTCTCGGCATGGCGCAGAGAGGTTTGGGCGCGGCTTGCTCAGGTGGTCCAGGGCTTGGCTTCGACCGTGGGGTGGACAAGGGGTGGCGGTGGACTGTGGCGCACCTCCTGGACATCCTGGATGGGCACAGGGTGGTCTGCTGCGAGCGGTCCTTGGTCGACCGGTGGTGACCAAATTCAGGCGGCACTGCACTGGTGCACAACGGCTACGGGGGCTGGTCTGTGTGATGTCTAGGCTCATGGGAGACAGGGAGTGAAGAGGGGCCACAGGGTGGGTGATTACTGCTCCAACAATGAAGTTAGGCCAGAGGCTTAATTAGTGCAGTTCAGGTGTTCGTGGAAATGGCCGCATGAATTTTATTTTGGAATTTTTGATTCAATATTTTTCAGTGATCTTTAATTAAGCTTGAGAGTCTATGTTTGCTTGGAGAGGTCAAGGGGAATTGATTTGATAGGTTTTTGAAAAAGTGGGATATTAACATATGAACTAGATTCAATTTTCAACTGTTCATTAAATTGATTTGTAAGATGTTTTTGTAAGTTTGTAAAGTGGTCCTTGATTCACTTTTACTTGGTCTAGCAAGGGGTGGAAAGAAATAGAAATTTTTCTGTTAAAGTTTCTCTTCTAGGAACACTCAAAGTGGCCTAGTGGTTAACTTTTGTCTAAATGACCATTTGGTTTATTTATTCATATTTGATTTCTTTTTATTTTGATTTTGCTTGTAATTGGTCTAGATGATGTAGTATTCACCTTTAAAGCATTTCACATCATTTAGAACAATCAAGCATGGCATAAGCACTGAAATCTACACTAATGCAAACACACATGCATTCATATTCATTTTATTAATAAAAGTTTTTGTTAACCCTAAATTGGGTGGTTAGAACTTGATAATTCTGATTAGAAGTTTTGGGGTGTTACAACCTTTACTCAAAAGCGTAAAACTCCGACAGTTGATATTGGCACAAAGGAGGTTCCTGTTGTGAAGAGGTAATCTTTCCTCACAAGGTCTGTGTATTATATGTCTTAATTCTTTCCGAGATGTAGTGTTCTTTGTTCTATTACTTCCTCAGAGCTAGACAGCTTACCAAGGGCAAGGGGAAAGGAGGTCCATCAAAGACCCTGTGCCAGTCAAAGCTGAATTTGACTTCTCCTGCCACAGCACCTCCGACCCCCGCCCCTCAGCCTTCTTCGGCGCTAGAGATTACTCCATCTCCAACCGTCGCAGAAGATCCGGCTCATTAAGCAGAGCCAGTGATCCTCGGATCATAAACTGACGTCACCATGGGTGACTCAGATTTTGATAAGGGTGAACCCTCTTCAGGTAATGATCCCTCAGCAGAGGTCTTCACTGAAAACCTCCTCAACAATCTGGGTCTTGCCAAGCTTGGCATTACTCGGAAGTCTGGGGAGGAGATCCAGCGGCTAGCCTAGCAATGCTTGGAGATCCCGAATATTATTGCCGAGAAAGAGGCACAAGAAGAGGAGGACATCAAGTACTCCGAACTTCTCAAGCAGATCCGTCTTCGCGACGAGAGGCTGAGAAATGGTGTGCTTTCGCCACCCCCAGTAATCCTGTTGACCCTTGCCAAGAAGGTTTGCACCGATGTGTCCATGAGCTTGAGCAAGCTCACCCATGAACATCATGTAAGTCGAATTCCAACTTACCTTTTTACTTTATTCCATATCATATCCTCTAGCCCCCAAGCATGAAGTTGGATAGACAATCCGTATTTATGCTTCCTTAGGATGCCAAAGAATGAACTAGTGTAGCCCCCAAGGCTCGTGCTGATATTAGTAAAAATATTAGCCCGAGTCTTTAGTAGACTTCTTACTCTGGGTATTCTGACTTATAGAAAGTTAATTCATATAACCATGACTTATTGAAGAATATTTGCAACAAGCAGAGAGAAATCAGAGCTCTCCGACTTGAAAATTCTCAACTGAAAGTGTCGAGGGATGAGGCTGAAGGTAAACATTCCAGTGCTCAAACCATGCATTTTATTTCATAGTCAAATTTTTATTCAACTGTTGTTCCTTTACTACAGCGCTGGTAAAGCAATCATGTGCTATGATTGAAGAAGCCAAAAATCTGAAGACCCTGGAGGTGGAGAACACCGACTTACATCGGGAGCTGGAAAAGCTAAAGGCGGATCATGAATGGAGCATTGATCAAGTTCTTGAATCCTCTTCCATGGCCACTGAAGAACGTGATCGAAGGATCGTGGCCCAAGATCAAAGGATCTCCGATATCAACGATGAATTGTTCAGAGAGAAGGACATTACTAAGGCAATTCAGGCTGAACTCTAGAGTCTTTGTGAAGAGAAGACCAAAGTTGACGATGTCAGCTTCGATATGTTTCCCCCTTTCTGAATTTCTATCTTTTCCGACTTATGGAATTCGGATATATTTGCTAACCTTTTGCATTATATGCGTAGGTCCTATGAATTTACTGGATTCAGCCTCCACCGAGTCTCGCACTAGCTGGCTTACCCAAGTCGGTGATTTGCTTCATGATTTCCACCAATCCCTTGAGGATATTGGCAAAGTTCTCAAGGTTCCGGACATGGATAGAATGTCCGGCTTTGAAGTGCGAGACAAGGCCAAGGAGATGCCCCAGCTCATCCAAGAGTGGAACATGTCCTACGCGCGGAGCGTAGCGCAGAACGCTCTCACCATGGTCATGAGCCACCGTGGAAGCATGGAGATCTAGCAAGTGACTAGAGGGTATTCTACTGTGGATGAAGACGGTCAGGAGCAGGACATCAAAGCAATCATGGACTCCTGTGCCGGATATTGGTGCCACGTAGCTGACTTGACCAACTACGACACTCCCACCGAAGAAACTGGTGAAGCTTCCGACAATGAACAAACCATCTCACATTTGAACGTCTCGAAAATATATCGAGGCGAGGCTGATGTCTCCAGTGAGCTGGCAGCTCCTTCTTCTCCCCCTGCATCATAGAGCATCAGAACAAACAATGTATTATTCTGAAAACAATTCGGGTTTGTAAATAAGTAGTATTATACTTTTGTTGGTGCTAAGTTTTATTTTATCTATTTAGTACTTAATTTATCGTGCCTGAAATGTTTACATAAGCACTTGTGTTTTTTGTCTATACTTATCGTTTATCTGGCTTTCTGCCTCGTCCCTTTCATGAGCTGGCCAATCTTTAGCATGGAAACTTTGCCAAGCAATGGAGTTTAATTGCTAAACCAGTTTAAACTCGGAAACAAAGCCGACTTCCAGTACCAACAATTCACTACTCGGAAAATGCCCGCATCCGGCAATCAGATAAATAACCAAAGTATAGACTAGAAATTTTATAGTTATACCCGAAGGTAGCATTTTTAGAATCGGAAATCTAAACCAGAAAACCACATGAGCATAAAGTACTTTAAAGTATTCTGGGATTTTTGACTGTGACATGATCATTCAGAAATAAGATGGTAAAAAACTTCTCATAATTTTTTTTGAGGCAACCAATACTTTATTTCTCATTGCATGTACACATATATGATTACAAAGAAAGATAAACTAAGAATAAAAGGGACATAGCTGAGCAATATTCCATGGTCTATCTAATTTTTCCGAGTCTGTACTGCCTCCATCTCTCTTTCATTTCTTAGTAGCAGGTCTTTCTTTGACTGGCCACATACCAGTTAGATAGTAAGAACCATTGTGCAATACTGGGTTAACTAAAAAGGGCCCTTCCCATACTGGGGAAAGTTTGTTCTTTCTTTTCTCCACAAGCTGAAGAACCAAATTGCCTTTATTGAAGGACCAGTTTCTGACTCTCTAGCTATGATACTTGCGTAACTTCTGCTGATAGGCTATTAAACTCATCTCAGCAATGACATGAACTTCTTCGACTAAGTCGAGATCATTTTGTCGAAAAATTCTGGCATCCTCTTCAATATACGCGGCAACTCTAGGAGAAGTGTGAATCAAATCACTAGGACAAACCGCTTCTGCGCCATAGACCAAGAAGAAAGGTGTGTATCTAGTCGACCTGTTTGGAGTTGTTCGCAAGCTCCATATTGCAGAAGGTAATTCCTCTGCCCAAGCACCCGCAGCACTTCATAGTGGTGCTTCGAGTCATGGTTTTAGGCCTTGTAGGATTCAACCATTTGCTCTTTTGACTTGTCCATTAGCTTGCGGATGTGCGACTGACGCAATGTCAAGCCGGATATTTTGTTCATTGCAGAATTCAGCAAGCTCTCCCATAGAAAAGTTACTCCCATTGTCTGTGATAATGCTATGCGGATAACCGTATTGGATTATGACATCCTCAACAAATCTTCTGGTTGTTGCTCAATCACAACTAGTGATAGGTTTAGCCTCAATCCATTTTGTGAATTTATCCACCATCACTAAGAGATGAGTAAATCCACTTGGAGCCCCTTTAAATGGTCCTACCATGTCAAGTCCCCAGACCATGAAAGCCCATGTTATAGGTATTGGTCGTAGCTGATCAGCCGGAACGTGAGCTTGTTTGGCGTACTTTTGGCAGCCTTTGCACGTCTTGACCAGCCATTCGGTATCTTCCTTGGTTGTAAGCCAGACAAAACTATGTCAGAAAGCTTTTGCCACTAGAGATTTGGTTGTAGCATGGTGACCACACTCGCTTTCGTGGATTTCTCATAAGATTTCCACTCCTTCTTCTGGAGATACTTAGCGCTGAAAGACCCCAAATGCGCTCCGCTTATAGAGCTCACCACTAATTATGGTATATGCTTTTGCTCGTCGGATGATCTTCTGGCTTAGAACTTCGTCTTCGGGTAATTTTCCATCTACGAAGTAATCAAGAGAGGGTTGATTCCAGCTGGGAATTATAGCCAAAACTTCTACTAAAGGTGAGTCAGATTTGGTCAGATATTCCTGGTCTACTCTTTTTATAGAGGGAACTTTTAGGTGCTCTAAAAAAGCGCCATCCGGAACCTTTTTCCATGCAGAGCCTATATGAGATAGTGCATCTGCTTCCTCATTTTCTGTTTGAAGGATGTGTTGAACTTCAAACCCTTCAAACGATTTAGATAGTTCATCCACGATAGCTATATATGTTGCCATGTGTTTATTCGCTTTACAGATATCCGACATTGTTGGGCAACAAGATCCCAATATCCATAACCCATCAAACGTCAGATGCTGATATCCTTAGCAATCCGGATTCCATGCAGTAGTGCTTCATACTCGACAATGTTATTTGTGGCCATGAAGTGGATCTGCAACACATAGAAAAGTTTATCTCCTTGGGGTGATTTGAGCACCACGCTAGCCCCTGAACCACCGAGCGCTTTAGACTCGTCAAAATGTAAGGTCCAGTTCTCCAACTCTGACAAAGTCAGCGAGGACTTGGGATTTGATTGTTGTACGAGGTTTGTACTCAATGTCGAAAGTTGAAAGCTCTATGGCCCATTTTGCGACGCGTCCTATAGCATCACTGTTGTTGATTATATCTCTCATCGGAGTAGTGCTCACCATGGTAATTGGATGTTCCTGAAAATAATGCCGTAACTTACGAGATGCGAAAACACACCATAAGCCATCTTTTAATAGTGCGGATACTGCTGCTTTGATTCAGTTAAGACCTCACTGAGATAATAAGTCGGACCGCTGCACCAGGTGTTCCTGATTTTCCTGTGGTCTCTCCACCAGCATGAAAACACTGACGACTTTATTTGTCGAAGCGAAATAGAGAAATATCGGTTCCTGTGGTTCCGATGCTGCAAGGATGGGAGCAGATGAGAGTACTGCTTTCAGGTATTGTAGTGCAGCTTTAGCTTCGTCGGTCCAAACGAACTTTTTGGTCTTTTTTAGGAGCTTGTATAGTGTTGCGGCTCTTTCACTGAGCCAGCTTACAAACCGACTTACTATAGCAATGCAACCAGTTAGTCTTTGAACGTCCTTCAGGGGAGTAGGCCTGGAAATATTGAATATAACCTTAATCTTGTCTCGGTTTACCTCTATGCCTCTTTGAGACACGATAAAACCTAACAATTTTCCGGCTGGTATTCCAAAGAAGCACTTCTTCGGGTTAAGCATTATGTTGTATTTTCGTAGATTGGCGAACATTTCCTCCAAGTCCGAAAGTAGAGTTTCCTTCTTTTTGGACATCACCGCAATGTCGTCCACATTGCATCCGATTTGGTCATGGAGGCAACATTGCATAGTGCGCTATACGTAGCTCTTGCATTCTTGAGCCCGAAGGGCATCGTAACAAAACAGAAGGTTTTGAAGGGGGTTATGCATGAAGTTTTGACTTTGTCTGATTCCTTCATCTGGCTTTGGTGATAACCGGAATATGCATTGAGAAAACATATGAGTTCCGACCCTGCCGTAGAATCGATAACTTGATCAATTCTAGGCAGTGCGAACAGATCTTTGGGACAAGCCTTGTTCTATGGTTCAGCCGTCCAGGAGTTGTCAAGGATCATTCCCATCACGAGGGGGTTCAGCTGGACGGCTTGTATGTCTAGGAGGTGGCATTCTTTGTTGGTCCACCTCCCGACGTTTCTCTTTGTCTTATTCCCTACGATCGTTCAACTCTCGCCGGGGAGGATTTCTCGGATACAGTGGAGAAATTGCCTCTTGCTTGGCGGCTGGAGCAACGTTGCGCCAGTCACGTGCAGTTCTATGTTGTTGCCCTGAAGATCCGGTTCTTGAGTGGTTGTCTTTCTGTCGGTCGGAATGGTGATGCTGTTCTGGAACCCGTTAGGGGCTTACGTCGTTCTAGGCCGAATCCGTGTGACATTGGTCTGATTGAGAGACCAATTTTCCGCTTCCGGATTTTGCGACCTTTTGCTGCTCCAGACCCTTGGAGAGTAGCTTAATGCCCAATCGAACCTGTTCCAGGCCTGGATTATTTGCCAGGATATGTCGGGCTACAGCGGTGTTTTGCATTGGTGTTGGATACACCAGATCTCCGTTACTGTCGAGCCGAGGTATCCCTGGATCTCCCTCAAAGAGAACCTTTTGCGTACTTCCGGAAATTGATTGTCACGTGTGTGTCGTTTCCAGTTCTTCTGATGTTGCAGAGACATGAGATGCTCCGCAGTAGCCATGCGCTTCTTCTCTTCCTCGATGTTTTTGGCTTCATCCAGGAGTACTTGGCGACGCGCTTCTAGGGCTTGGGCCCTTTCTTCCAATTCTGCAGTAGTAAGTTCTGCCGTAGTAGGGATAGGTATACTTAATGCAGCATCGATGAGTTTATGGGCACCTGTGGTGACCACGTGTCCATCCACCGACTCTTCTTTGGGCTCCTCTAGGATAAGTGCTCCATCCGAGTTTTCCTCGTATTCCTCGGCAATCACCTCCTCTGTTGGAAGTTCTTTTGCCGTCTTGTTCTTCTTGTTCTTCTTCTTTGCCTTCTTGGTGGCGCCGGTAGCAAAGACGGCTTTGGGTCCGTTTCCCGGAGTCAAGCTCTGATCTACTTTCGGACATCTGGACCTTAGGATTATCTCCGAGATCCATGTCATCCTGTGTTTTGGGAGAGTTTTCTCCGGATCCTTTATCCATGGCTTCCCCTTCTTCTATAGCTTTGAAGTTGAACTCCTCTTCATATTCTGAGGAGAACTTTCGGAAATCTGCCGACGTCATCGAGTCATCCGAGGATGCGGATAAGTCAGTGTTTGTTCCGATCGCCTCTAGCACCGAGTCTTTGTTGTCTCCAGCATCGGCAGAGCCGGATCCGGATCCAACATATCTGACAAAGTGCAACGTGTGGGTCCTGAGGTAGTTGCGGCTCTCCTCGTGGGCTTCCTCGAAAATCCTGATGGTTTAGAGAACCTCATCCACGTTTGCACCTTGCTACATCATGCGCCTCAACTTATGCCTCAGCAAAGGTTGGTCTGTTCTAGTGTTGGCAGAGCCAGAACCAAGGTTATTGTTTTGCTCCTCCTGGACTTCGACCTTGGCGGGTAGATCGATCTAGGATTTGGCCTCGCTAGGGAGATCCACTCCAGATTCGACTTGAACTGCAAGATCTGCTTCAGGTTCGGCTTTCTCCACTATCTCCGCAACGGGTGCGGGCTGGGTGGGATTAGGGTTTTCTGAGATCCTGAACTCTGCCGCCTCCACGGACAAAAGGGACCGAGAAATTTCTTCTGCCTCTATCATCACCACTAGGGTGGGTGGGGCAGGTTCAGCGAATCTGATGTACACATCGATCTCACCAAAGGACATGATGGTGTAAGCAGTCATGGCCTCCCTAGCCGGAATCCAGGTCTCGTCGAGAATGATGAGAGGGACGTCACGGGTGTAGAGGATACGATCGATAGCGATAGTCTCACCGATTCCGATTCTTGCAGATTTCGCTTGGAATGTAGATCCGAAGCTCACTTGCCCCACGGTGGGCGCCAACTATCGTCAGATTGATAACAAGTACGCCATGAGGGGGTCCTCAAGGCGTGCGGAAGAGAGGGGTGTGAGACGTACGGTGTTTTGGGACGGTGAGCACACAAGTTTACCCAGGTTCGAATCCGCCGGCTTTGGACGGATCCTACTCCTGCTAGCAATCCAGTAATACGGCAAAGCCGGAATATGGGTTACAAGGGTTTTGCCTGTGCGAGTTGAGATTGTAGACTATTGTGAGGGTGCCCTAAAGGCTCTCTCTAGGATGGCTTATATAGATATCCGTCCTAGGGTTTATAGGAGAGCTCTATCTGGCTACGACTAAGAGTCGGTTACAAATTACATCTTGAACTACAAGTAACACTATAGGCCTATGTCGGTAAGTCATCTGGGCCTTCCTGTATCCGGACTAGACTCCATCTCTTCTCCCTGATTAGGCCGCCCATGAAGCAAAGATCTAACCCGAAGTGGGCCACCCTAGTCAGTGAGGCATAGCGAGGATACCCGGAAAGTATATCCTCAACAACAACATGTTGGTCCAATATATATGTATGTAAACTTGGCCTGTGGCATTCAGATCCAATATGCTCCGGACTTTTCTTTAGGAAAAAGAACAACCTCTCTCGTATTCTTCACTTAGAAAATATAGAATTGAATGTTCTTTCTTGATAGTTGGAAACTCATATCGACGACACGGTTTACTACAAGAAGATGCACTGATGATCTACCTATGGAAAGACATTTAATTCAAGAGCAATCTATGGTGTTTACTTGTAGCTAGCTCAAGTTTGAACTAATTTCGTTAAATTGTCAAGATGCAAAGTCTTAGCAAGGAGTTGAACCTATCGTCGAAACACTCACTGGTTTCTGACATATTAATTTTGACCCCTCGGTGGGTACCTCCGAAAGCTTCTTCTCAAATCTATCAAATCAAAATCTACAATTTACTTGTAGTTTCAAATTTGACCTAATTCCGGGATATCGACATAAAGTCATTCAAATGGGCGGGGTTAGCTAGGAAGCTTGAAAACTCATAAAACATGGGAATCACAAGTACAACATGTTGTTGATCCACTATATATGTCTGTCAACTTGGCTTGTGGCATCCACATCCAATATTCTTTGGACTTCTCTTTACGGAAAAGAACAACTAGCCTCGCTTGTCTTCACTCAGAAAATGTAGAATTGAATGTTATTTCCTGATAGTTGGAAACTCACACTGATGGCATTGTTTACTACAACAAGATGAACCGATCTACCTATGAAAATACATTTAATTCAAGAGAAATCTATCGCGCTTACTTGTAGCTCAAGTTTGACCTAATTACGTTAAATTGTCAAGATGCAAAATCTTAGCAAGAAGTTGAACCTATAGTCAAAACTCTTGGTGTGTTTTATGATATATTAATTATGACCCCTCGATGGGTACCTCCAAAAGTTTTTTCGTAAAACTTTCAAAGCAACCTACAATTTACTTGTAGATTCAAATTTGACCTAATTTTGATAAATCGACATATAGTCATTCAGTCAAATGGCAGAGTTAGCTAGGAAGTTTGAAAATTCATAAATAAAACATGGGAATCATTGGTACAACATGTTGGTCCACTATATATGTCTGTAAACTTGGTGTGGCATTCATATCAAATTTTCTCCGGACTTCTTACGAAAAAGAACAACCTCCCTCGTCTTCACTTGGAAAATGTAGAATTGAATGTTCTTTCCTGATAGTTGGAAACTCACATTGACGACATTGTTTACTACAACAAGATGCACTGATCTACCTCTCAAAATACATTTAATTTCAAGAGCAATCTATCGCGCTTAATTACTTGTAGCTCAGGTTTGACCAAATTTCGTTAAATTGTCAATATGCAAAATCTTAGCAAGAAGTTGAACCTATCGTCAAAACTCTCGGTGTTTTATGATATATTAATTGTGAACCGTCGATGGGTACCTCCAATTTTTTTTGTAAAACTTTCAAAGCAACCTATAATGTACTTGAAGTTTCAAATTTGTCCTAATTTCGATAAATCGACATAAAGTCATTCGGTCAAATGGGCAGAGTTAGCTAGGAAGTTTGAAAACTGATAAAACATGGGAATCATTGGTACAACATGTTGTTCCACTATATATGTCGGTAAACTTGACTTTTGGTATTCAGAACCAATATTCTTCGGACATATATTTACGAAAAAGAGCAACCTCGCTCGTCATCACTCGGAAAATTGAGAATTGAATGTTCTTTCCTGATAGTTGGAAAATCACACCGACGACACTATTTAATATAAGAAAATGCACCCATCTACCTCTGAAAAGTCATATATTTCAAGAGTAATATATCGCGCTTACTTTGTAGCTCCAGTTTGACCCAATTTCATTAAATAGTTTCATGATGCAAAATCTTAGCATAAAGTCAAACCAATTGTCAAAACTCTCGGTTGTTTCTCATATATTGATTGTGACCCCCCAATGGGTACCTCTAAAATCTTTTTCATAAAACTTTTAGAGCAACCTACAAAACTTGTAGTATATAGTTCAAATTTTACATAATTTTTATTAATCGACATATAAAGTCATTCAAGTGGGCAGAGCGAAAAGCTATAGGAAGTTTGAGAACTCATAAAACACGGGAAGTCGTATGTACAATATGTTGGTCCACTATATATGTGTGAAAACTTGGCTTGTGGCATTCAGATCCATATTCTTCGGACTTCCTTTATAGGAGAGAATAACCTCGATATCACTCGAAAAGTTGAGAATGTTCTTTCCCAATAGTTGAAAACCCACACTGACAGCATTGTTTACTACAAGAATATGCACCCATCTACCCTTGAAAAGACATTTAATTCAAGAGAAATCTATCGCGCTTACTTGCTTGTAGCTCGAGTTTGACCTAATTTTGTTAAATAGTCAGGATGCAAAATCTTAGCAACAAGTTGAAACTATCGTCAAAACTCTCGGTGGTTTCTGACATATTGATTGTGAGCCCTCGATGGGTGACCCCAAAAGATTTTTGGTAGAACTTTCAAAGGAACCTACAATTTACTTGTAGTTTCAAATTTTACCTAATTTTGATAAATCGACATAAAGTCATTCAAATGGGAAGAGTTAGCTAGGAAGTTATTCAAATATCGACAAACATTTAATTCAAGAGCAATCTTTCGCGCTTACTTGTAGCTCAAGTTTGACCTAATTTTGTTAAACTATCAAGATGCAAAATCTTAGCAAGAAGTTGAACGTATCGTCAAAACTCTCGGTGGTTTATGATATATTAATTTTCCCATGAATAGGTACCTCCAGAAGAGTTTTCATAAAACTTTTAAAGCAACCTACAATTTACTTGTAGTTCAAATTTGACCTAAATTCAATAAATAATTGGCATAAAGTCATTAAAGTTGGCGGAGTTAACTTGGAAGTTTGAAAGCTCATAAAACATAGGTATCATCAGTACAACATGTTGCTCCACTCTTTATGTCTGAAAACTTGTCTTGTGGTATTCAGATCCATATTCTTTGGAGTTTCTTTATGTAAAAGAACAATCTTGTCATCACTCGAAAAATTGAGAATTAAATGTTCCTTCATGATAGTTGGAAACTAACACCGACGACATTTTTTACTACATCACCCATCTACCTCTAAAAATACATTTAATTCAATAGCAATCAATTGCCCTTACTTGTGTAGAAAATGTTTGACCTAATTTAGTTAAATTGGCAAAAAGTCACTAAAGTATGCAAAGTTAGCTAGAAAGCTTGAAACATCCTATTTCTAAAAACTTTGAAATTATAAGAAACCATGTTCCACTTTGTCTGATAATCAGGGCAATGTAATTATTTTTTAATTGTGGTAGGTCCCGTAGGAGCGAGGTGCTTTATTAGTTAACACACGGTCGGTGGAAGTACAAGTTACATCAAGGACCTCATAAAAATGAAAATTGCATCCAAGTTCATGCATTTAGCACAAGATTCCTTAAACTAAGCAATGAAGTGTCTTTTGAGGTTTGCGCGTATGCTAGATATTGTAGAGCCAAAATTTGTTTTGAAATAATCTACATTCTACTTTTACTACTAATACGTATAGTAAACAAGAATCCATAAAATAGATTGATCAAAATCTATATTGGAGTGGTAACTTGGATTGGTTTTTCACATATCTAAGTACTATTACTAATTAGAATTTCTCAAAAAAAAAGTACCACTAATAAATGTAGTACTAGTTTGTCTGATTTGTTCTAAGATGTAGTACTACTTCTAGTACTAGTACTCCCTCTATCTGGGATTATTAAGGCCATTTAAATTTGATAAGACCAAAAAAAATAATTACAGGTTGGTGTCGAAGACATGCATGTAATCCTCGGTCTCTCCCTTGTAGCACTGTATAGCCTGCAACAGGCCGCAGGATTTTCGTCTCTCTCCAAGAGTAGATCTTCTTGCCTCTCACTCACCTGGATCTTCTTGCCTCGGTCTCTCCCTCTATCTGTACTGTACTGTCTGGTATAGTATAGCATGACACCTGATTTATTAATCACCTATCAACTTTCTGCAACCTTTTTGTTTTCACAAAGCATGTACAGTGTGTGGATGCTGTCTAAGAAAAAAGTGGCCAAGTGCAGCCGCCGCCGGTGCGCCGATGCCTAGCGTATTTCTGTACAATCCTACCAGTACAGTACGAAACTCAATTAGTATACCCACCCAACCCGGGTTTCAGGCCGGCGGGCACTATGTTATGGGCACGTGCCGATCTTCCCTCTATAACCACTCCCACAAGTCCGTGTACCATGTCGGCGGATTCGACCGTGAGACGGCTGCTATGGATGTCGTCCAGTCTGAGGCGATGATTGAGTGCCCCTACGACGGCTTCTTTAGCTTGGTCACCTTCGACAAGCTAGATGAGCACAAGATCGCGTGCTCGCACGGCCTGTGCTCCTGCATTGATTCCGCCTATGATTTCATTGCCTCGCCAGCAGGACTCCTTCCCCCGCATTGATTCCTCCTATGATTTCATTGACACGTCGGCCAACTTCCCGTCCGACAAGCTCAGGATGTACCTCGGTGTGCCGCCGCGGTTCCTGATGGAGGTTGGACAGTCCACCCATGTATCTTTCTGGATTTGGATCGACAGGAAAAATGATCTTAAACTACGGCTAATGATCAAGGTTGTAATGGTGCATTAGCACACAAATAGTACTACAAGTAGTACTATTTACTACTCGGGTTTACTAGTAGTAGTCGCATGTAAGTTCTCTTTTGATACTAGGAAGGATGCATTTTGGATGTAAACTAAGTTTGCTCCTAATGTTATTATGGAGTATTTAGGGGTTTAGTACGACTTTTATGTAATTGTTCACTTCTACGACATGGATCAAAGATAAACACACTAACCGTTCTTACGGTACTTCAATTTTAGTCATCTAACTCAGTGATTACAGAATTTTATGCCCAAACTTGTCAATTTGACTTGATTTAAGTCTTGAACCAAGATTACCGTCGAAATTGCGCTTGTGTGAATGACACATCAACGTGCGTCCAGTGTGGAGGATAGGCTGCCCTGGAATTTTGCCTAAATATCTAAAAAATAATATGGACATCTACTATATCAAGTCAATATTATCAGATTCATCAGGAACCATGTTTTCATATTATATGCGTTTGACATTATGTAAGTTAGTATGTTTGTATATATAGTTGGTCAAACTTTATAAATATTGACTTCGACAAAACCTAGTATGCTTTCTAATTTGGAAATGTGGGAGCATTTAAGTACTAAAATGCATCGAAATACATGCGTATCTAGACAAAGCCAAGTCAGTAACTACTATAATAGGATGGAGTGAGTAATTATTTATGAGTAATCTATTTTTCACAACTTTTTACTGCTACGGCACGTGCCCACGACTAGAGCAAGGATCAATGCATAATAATCAGGCGAGCATGCGGTGGCGATCTACTCCGTACTTGATTACCCTACGTGTGGAGGCGCACTAGTGGAGAACACGCTTGTGACGTTCCTGAGTACGTAGTACTACTAGTATACGCAAATAGGAGTACAAAAATAGATAGATCTTGTTGCTCATCGTACTATTTTTTCCCTATAGGGCAACATGGACGTGACAAAAATAGATAGATCTTGGCACAACTTCTGCTTTTGGCGCTACAAGATGAATGTGGAACTCTCTGTGTCCGTTCAAAAAACTCTCTGTGTAACATTACTGTACTAGTACTTCTTGTACTCCCTAGTTTTTCGGACGTGTAGTAAAGTAGTGCAGTAAGTCTGTTTGGTCAAGCTTCATGCAATGCGCATTGGTTTGACAAGAAAATTCAGGTTTTTAGATATCCAAATGTCTACTCCAGCTCGATGGCTCAAGATAGGAAGCAGGTAGTATTCCTCTATCCTCCGGCTGTTGCCCAGGTCAAAATGAACAATTAAAAGATTATGTATCTTGCAAATTTCCATGGCCATTTTATTACCTGTAGAGCTTTATTTTGTTTCCTTCGAGGCACTTGCAAAGACTAATACGTACTACTGTACTAGTATATTACTAGTAATAACATGCTACGATTGGGTCCTACAGCTAGTACTAGATATAGACTCTAGTAGCTACTCTCGTCATAGTGAATACTCCAAGAGGTGAAGTTCCTTTTTTTCTCCAAGAGGTGAAGTTACTTTTTTTTCTCCAAGAGGTGGAGTTTCTTTTTTTTGCTGAGAGAGGAAACCTTTTTTATTGCTTCTTTGATTCAAAGAAAATTCAAAGGTTTTGTGAAGGATCTTGTCCCTTAGGAAATAATCCTACGCTGTTTTGTTTGATTCATAGGATTCCAATATGTAGGAATTATGTCCCATTTGGAATGCAAGATACGAAAAATATAGGAATAGGAAAAACACGGTTCTTCAAAGTATTCCTTTGCCCTCTATTTTTAGGAAAATTTCCGTCCACTCCAACCTCATGGTATAATTGCTTTGCTTTCCCTATGATTAAAACACATACTTGATCCAAATTCTTGTAGTTTCCTATTCTTATGTTTCGAGAATCCTACAAATCAAACGAGCCCTGAGAGATGGTCTTTTTTTTTGTTTGTCTTTGATCATTTTTTTGTTTGAACATAGGGTCATAGAGCTTCCTCGGAACACGAGGAGTGTGGAAATTGCACAAACCTCCAACAATTGGATTCGAAATTGCAGGGAACTCCAGATAATCAGGATAGTTTAGTTGCAAGAAACTACTACAATTACTTTTGAGTACAAATGCTGCACATAGCACAAAATTCTCGATTAGCCCTCTTAACATTATTTCTTACATACCCGGGGTTCAACAGTTGGAGCTCTTTGCAACTACGACTTTAATTGTTGGAGGTTTGTGTAACTAGCCTCAATTGGAGCCCCACCCCCCACTTGCACACCTTCTATAGTACTACTAGTAGTACTACTATGCACCATCAGCCTTTGTCTTCTCTATCGCACCCCGACCGCCAGCTCACGCCAATGATCTTCCCGCCCTCCCCCACCCCACCCCACCCAAAGAAAGCCCCCAAAACACCATCCGCAGCCTCCTTCCATGGTGAGATCGAGCAAGGTCTGTAAAGATCCTGAGCAGTTTTGGAAGGTGTTCACCGAAGGCCCTCTTCAGGTACTCATCAACCATTGCGACGCCACCACCGCCGTGAGCCTCGTCGGTTCGTCCAAACATATTCTTCAATTAGAAAAAGAGAACGGAACTACGCCTTCTTCTCATCCGTTTGGCCTCCCATGTGTTCTTCATTTTCACCCGACGGTGAGACCGTGGGAATCCAAAGATTACTTTGAAGTGGCGGGCAGCCCGTGAAAGCTGACGCTGCTGGATAGGTTCCACTCTGATGTTATGATGCCAAATGGTTTTGATGTGCAGCGAGTAGGTGGTAATGGAGATTGGATCATCACAGTTGGGCCCGATTTCACGTGGGACTTTGTCAACGTGTACACTCGTCGCAAGATTGTTATTCCGCAAGTGTCGGGGTTTGAACCAACCGAAGGTTCCGTACTTACAGTTCGGGATGATACTGATGAAGGTAGACGTACTAAGTTGCAGAAGATAGTCATTTGCCAAGTTCCGACAGCTGCTGGGGGATACAAAGATTTCTCTCTAGTCGCCATTTTCAAATTCAAGATTGCTGTTATTAACGGGAATGATAGTCATGGATGGTCAGTTTGTGTGAACAAGTTCCAGGGCTACTTCAGATACTGCGATGCTATTATCCAACATGATCGTGTGTTCGCCATGACCGAGAATGGCTGTTTTTATGCATGGAAGTCTCTAGAACTTGGTGAATTCTACTCCCTACGTATTTTATTAGCTTTGTTCTTGAATCGATGCAAGCTAATTTTTCCGAACTTTCATTGGTTAGTGCGAATTCCATTGAAATTTTAGTTTCTTTGATTCGAAAGAATTCCCTAGGAGTTTTAGAGGAATGCAGTCTTTAGGAGGTTTTCTTACATATAAGTAGTTTGTTTCATATGATTGAGTTCTGTTGATAGTATTGCTTTGTCTCCTAGTACTAGTACATCCATGGAAAATATGGTATATACTAGTAGTATTTACATGAGACTCAGATACTAGACATATGGCATATCATAACTATATAGAATTATAATACTAGGTAAAGATCAAAAAATTAGAAATTTGATCAACATGTATAAACTATGGGTGCATATTTAGTTCTTGTATTTTCTATCATGTATAAGTCAATGTTTATTAGGTAAATTTTGTTAACATGGTCTTGAGAAATGAAGGAGAAGATTCTAGAATGATGGATAAGTATGTTTTGAGGATTTTACATAGCGCTCATTGTGCTAAAGACTATCAATAGAATCTTCAAATAGATGCTCGAATGGAAAAGAAGATCCAACGGTTGGCAATGTTGGGATTCGCAAGTCCTGATCCAACAGACAATATTCAAAGTTATTCATACACTATATAGTGGAGATAAGATAAGATAAGATATTAAACCTCTTAGAAATAATCCTTGTTAGTTTTCCTTTGGTATATAAGACACCAAAATCTTGTAGGATCCAACCTTGCTTTTTCCCTATGAACTTTACATTCAAGATCCTATAGGATTATTTTCTATTTCATTTGATCCTATGAATCAAACTGTGTCTCTTGGAGAATTTCTATAGCATATCCCCATTTTGAAAATAATTAGAATTTCCATAGCATCTCCCTAGGTTGGCATTTTTTACGCAATCAAACATCTTAAGTATAATCAAGATTTTGAAAATAGTACTCTATATCAACTTCTACAATGTCAGATCAATATCAATATTATTTACATGTTACATTTGCTATCCCTTTGAAGGTCCTATCCTTATCCTATCGCCACACGATGTGCTGTACCTGACACATGGGTTTGTTGAGGACGATGAGGAGAATGATCCTGGTAGGTGGTGGTTAGCAAGATCTGCCAGTGGTTCAAGACTTCTTCTGGTCTATACATATGGTGTCTCGGGAAATGCAATTGATGATGATACTAGTGTTGTTCACTATGGTCACACCGTTCGCACCTAACCTTCTGGGTTTGAGTGCATGGTGTTCTCGATGGACACAAGCCAGTTAACTGCAGCTAACCGACGGAAAAGGGTTACTGACCTTGGATCATATTCTCTTTTCCTTAGCGTGAACTATCTGATTATCATTGCAGTGATGCAAATGATCCACCAGGACATCTGACGAGAAGGAACTGTGTTTACACATCACACCAAGAAATTGGCTACGAGTATAGGCCGCGTCCTAAAATTTGCCGCTTCAGTCTGAATGGTGACACAGGTGTTGGTTTCCACACCAAGACTCGCTGGACAAGGTCGGAGACTCCTTTTTGGTTCATCCCAAGCTTCTTAAATGCCATGGAGTGGAACGAGTCTGTTCAACGATAGCTCATTTGGTCTAGGCCTTCTGTTGAACTCCTTCTTTTGGCTGGTTTTTAGCTAATTTATGAGTACTCAGCATTTAGTTTCGCACCCGGTCCGCCTTGTAAAATACTCCGTATGAACAAAAACCCCTTTGTACACTTGGTAGTTTCTCTAGTATGTATATTTCACCAAGCTTGTAAAAGAACCTTATTAGCAGTACAGTTGTAATCTACTACTACTATTTCGTACATAATTTCTTCCATAATGTTGTATAATAGTAGTACTGTTAGTATTACTCCTTGCAGGTCCGTAGTTTTGTTTCTTTTTCACTGCAGTTTGGGTCCTGTAAGCCTGAGTTGGATGTGTTGGTAAGTACTTCGCTTAGAAACTACACGGGGTGGAAGGAACACGATGTTTCCAGGTTTACTAGTAAAAACATGTCGCTCATCATGGCATCGCTAGTGATTTGACAAGGCAATAATGTACGACGGTGTGCTAGTCTAGTTTTTTTCTTCTTCTGAACAAGTACTACTTGTCTACCTAGTAGTAGTAAAGGTCTACTAGTAGGAGTACCAGAGAACTCGATGAAGGTAGTTGGAGTACTACTATCAGTAGCTGCCGCAGAAGAGACATGGAGGGATTTTTGCACACGGTGGCGCACGTGGCAGCGTGTTCCTTTTGCCACAAGATGGATTTAACTCCCTCACCAGCCTCCCCCCATGCACACCCAGCCTCTTTTACTCACTCCCTTCTTCCCATCCACTACCGCCCCTGGCCTCTCACTCCATATTGTTGCCGATCAGTTCCTCGGCTCTGTCCTCTATAGGTGGCGGCGAGATCGGTGCGACAACCTTATGTAAGGCGGTGGAGCATCCGTCATCTTTGACCCGCGGTAGCAATGGCGGTTTGTGAAATACTAGAACACTCGTACCTATTCCCTCCATTTCATAAAATAAGATGTTTTAGCTTATGTGAAACGAGTGTATCTATATTCACTCTGAACTTACATGATAGAGTTGATGACACGGTTAAATTTTTATTCTCGATTGCGCAACATTGTCATGTGTAGAGTAGTTCTTATCTGGGGTATGCATCCTTTTTTCGTAGACTAGGATTGCATAGAAGCTTGTTTTCTGGGCTAGATCCCATAACTAAGAACAGTGGGATATGTTCGAAGTTGGTAGTTCGACAGCGCAAACTTTTGAACATTTGCATATATTTGTGAATCAACATCATGTAATCAATATTACAACTTGCTACAGAAGGAGATAGGGGAAGGAGAAAAAAGGAGGATTCTCGATGAAATAGGTTACAATCATGTGACTTCTGCTATCCCAGATGACAAGGTAAATCAATAGAATGACATATGTTCTTGTCCTCCCGTGTAGATGCTTTCGTTGTAATATCTATTTATCTTGTAACCGTAGAAGCACAAAGTTGAAGAAGACTCTGAGTTTCCTGATGATGGAGTACAAAATGGATGTCAGATCGCTACACCTAAGACGCCTCCTTGTTTGCCTTCTTTGGAGACTGATGTAGTTGCAGCTGCAACTGGTACTGATGAGCCTCACTATAAGAAAATTTCCTTACACAACAAATTGGCCCGACGGTCGTCGTAGAAGGCGCGTCTTCCACGACGAAATTTTCGGCTCGATCGTGGCCGATGGAAAACTTTTTTTCCGGTTTCGTGGCCCTCTACTATGACGGGTCTACTAAAAACATGTAGGAAACTCGGCCAGCGCGTGGCAGAAGCATGATTTTCGTTTCCTCATGCGATGTTGACTCGCCGAAGTCTTTTGAGGCGTGTGGGTCCTGGACGTTAGTGTCTCTAGTGGACCATACTTTTCGGTCGCACCTCCTGGATTTGAACTCGATAACATAGCTCGAGGCGTTTGCCGTTTAGTTAGGCCGCTAGGTCCCACATGTCAGCCTCTCATTAGAAGGATCGTGTGTATGCTGGAATTTTTTCCTTCGCTCGCGCTACCCTATTCTGAAGTTGATAGCACTGCTCGATGCATCTACAGTCTAATCAACCTCCTAGGACCCACATGTCATCCTCTCATTCGAAGAAACGTGTGTATGATGGAATTTTTTCCTTCGCTGGCGCTACCCTGTTCTGACTTGATAGCGCTGCTCGACGCATCTACCTTTTAACCAACCTCCTGAGCCCCACATGTCATCCTCTCATTAGAAGAATCGTGTGTATGACGGATTTTTTTTCCTTCGCTCGCGCTACCCTGTTCTGAACTTGATAGCATTGTTTGATGCATCTAGCGTTTAATCACGATGCTGGGCCCCACATGTCATCCTCTCATTAGAAGAAACGTGTGTATGATGGATTTTTTACCCTCTGTCGCGCCTTCGTGTTTCGAACTTGATAGCGTTGCTTGTTGCATTGGCCATTTATTCAGGTTGGTGGGTCCCTTATGTCAGCCTCACATTAGAAGAATCGTGGGTATGATGGATTTTTTTTCTTCTCTAGTGTTACCCTGTTCCGAACTAGATAACATTACTCAAAGAATCTGTCGTTTGCTCAGGCTGCTGGGTCCCCCATTTCAGCCTCTCATTAGAAGAAACGTGTGCATGCTAAACTTTTTTCTCGCTCGCGCCTCCCTATTTTGAACTGCCAATGTTGCTAGATGCAGCATATATATAAGGTCGCGCTGCTGGGTCCCACATATCAGCCTCTCTGTAAATGAAACATTGATTGCTCGATGCAACATATGTATAAGGTCTCTGCTGGGTCCAACATGTCAGCGTCTCTGCAAATGCAAAGTGTGTATGATGGACTCCGCTGTTTTGACCTTGGCAACGTTGATGGGTCCCAGATTTTAGCCTTCTCTATGTACGAAATGTGTGTATGCTGGAAAAAATGTAAAAGAACGACACAGATTATACTATATACTATATATCTATATTGAAAAAACTAGGAATCTAACTCAAGACTTCCAAAAATGGGAAACGTGTGTGCTTCCACTATGCCAGAACCATCTATGCCACTACTGGAAATGATTACATTTAGAAATGTTGAAATCACTTAAAATGAAAAGGCAGCGACCCTGACGACTTGCCATAAAAAATGCTAAATGCTTTGTACAAATACAACATGGGTAGGAGAAGTGTGTCCTATACTTTATCAGAATGGCACGAACATACTAAATTAAGACGATTCTGGGCGATAAAAAAATAACTTGGGTCCAATCTTTTGAACCAATGGGCTTCTTATCGTGGGCTCCTTACCAAAACTTCTTCACTGTGGTTCAAGCTTAAAAAACCAAGTAATAATGTGTTGAGGATTGGTGTAACATCCCAAAACTCTAATCCAAGGTTATTAAGATCTAAATCATCAAATTTAGAGTTAATAAAAACTTTTCCACTTAAAAATAATTAAGCATTCATATGTGTGTGCATATAAATTAGGAGTTGTTTTGAATTGCCCCGTTTAAGTGATACATTGATTGTAAAATGATTCTTAGCTGAATTAAACATCATCTAGATCATTCGCAAACAAATCCCAAAGAAAAACAAATCAAAATGAATAAAAGAAGGAAATGGCCATTTGTGCCATTTTAACTACCATGCCTACTTTGGCTATTCCTAGAACTCAAATCTTAACAGAAACAAATGTGGATCTTTGCACCCCTTTCTAGTAAAAGTAGTGATGTACCAAGGCCCACTTTGTGATCTACCAAAAACTTTCAAACACTAAATTTAAATGGCATTTGAAAATTGAATCTAGTGTAGGTATCTAGATCACACTTATTCAAAAACCACTCAAATGAACTCCATTTTCTAATCCCAAGCAACCACAGATGCTTAAGCATGTGATCACCAACTCCACCAAAATTCAGCCCAAAATTCAAATATTTGGTTCATGCGGCCATTGTGTCAAACACCTTGTTAGTAGAATCAAATTAGCCTAACTATTACTGTTTTTGATCAAATCTTGTCAAGCAAATTGAGTTGCATTGATCATCCTTGTCCCCCCTGAGTCCAACCAGACCCTCACCGGCCTACCCCTTAGCCACAACAGCAGTGGAGCGCCGCCACATTTTGGTCACCGCCGGCCGAACGTGCGCAAAGCTCCACAGACAGCGCCGCGCCATTCCAGCACCACCAGTATCGCCGCCCACAGTCCTCTCCTCGATCACCCACAACCCTTGGACCACTCCCCAGCCTCACCGGCCTTTCTATCTACGCGCAGCCAGAGCGCGCCAGAGCGCCCTCACTGCCACCATGCCACAGACCGTGCCATGATGCCATACCGCGCACGCCGCTCCGCCTCGACCCCAGCACCCCGCCAGACACGGTCGTGCACCGCCACATGACCCACAGTCGCCGAGCGCCACGTCGAGCACCGCCTCTGTCTCCTAGAGCGTGAGATGCTCACGACCAAATGCCACCGCCCCTAGCCGCGCCATTGCGTCGTAGCTAACCGCCAGGAGGCAGCCCATCGTCCTCCTACCAAGCCCATGCCTCTAGCAGCCTGTATCAATGTCACCGACGAGCTCACCGTCGTGTCGCACGGTCCCCTCGTCGACCTATATAAGGAGCCATCCCCAGCACCCATTCTCCACACTCCAACACTCCCCTCTCTCCCCTGAGCATTTCCCCTCTCTTGCCGGAGCCACTCGAGCCTTAGTTTGCCGGATTTTCCACCGGAGCCGCCGCAGCAGAGGAGGAAGCGCCCCATCGATTTCGTCCTTCCCAGCAGCCGTCGCGACCACGCCTGAGTCTGCCGTCGACCGGACGTTCGATTGCCCCCATCACCACGCTAGCTGGAGCCCTGGTATGCCCCATTGCACCCTCACCGAGCCGCTAGGGTTCCGTCTCGCCGGCGACCAGTTCGTCGTCGACGATGAACCAACACCGTCGATCTAGGTTCTAATCACATGGTCCACATCGCCCCGTACTGCTCCGCATTGACTTGTGCCGCTGACATGTGGACCACCCCTATGAGTTGTCATCCGCCCCGTACTGCTTCGCATTGACATGCACACTCAGCTTAGGTTTAAAACTTAACTTTACAAATAAACATAGAGTTAGCATTTCCTATTAGCACTATCTTACTTGTTTGTGGTAGTTTGCGAGTACTTAAGAGTACTCATGGCTTTTGTCCTTGGCTATTCCTATGGCCAGGCTATGAAGGAGACTACCAAGATGACGGACAGTAGGACGGCTATGATAACTAGGACTATCTTCCATCGCAGCATTGCATGTGCCACTGAAGATGGACCCCACCGCTACACTTATTATTTATTCCGCTGCTTGTTGTATTAATACGGGATCATGAGATCCTTTATTCGTGTAAGACCTTATATTGGTTTGTAATGGATGAGGTACTATGATATCCAATCTGTTATGTCTCGCAAAAATGGTAATCCTGGGATTGCGATGTATGACATAACAGGCATCTGGGATTAAAAATCCGGGTGTTGACAAGTTGGTATCAGAGCCATCCTGACCATAGGAGACCCTAGTTAGAATGGACGTCCGAACAAAAACTTAATTTCATAACCAAAGTGAGTATTTCTGAAAAACTATTCCCTCTCTTACCCTTGGGAATTCATTCTTTCTCAAAAATTCATGTTCCTCCAATTCTTACATTGCTACATAAAATTTGACACACTTGATTACTTCACTAACTTCCTCATCCTAAATTCTTGTAGATGGAGACTAAGTTCAACAAGTTCTACCAGTTGGGCAACGGAGGCCAGATGATCTTCGAGAGGAATCTAGATTCACTGTCTGAGTTATTGGGACGCCCACATCCGGAGTTTATTGGAGCTCCACTTCCTGGACCCCGAGGAGGAGATTTACAGTGGCTAGTCAGTGCTGATCTTCGAGGAAGCATAGAAGCACCAACGTCCGGGAGAATCTAGTTCTCTGTAAGAAAGAGCAACTAGCTATATGGATTAGCCAGGGCAATGCATGAAGCTCTCACACGTCTATGTGCCCTTAGTGTCAACCAAATCCAAGGAACCCGCTTTGTGCACTATGCAAGGCGTGACTTCATGGGAATGCCAATGGAGATGCGAGGTCATCCGGAGTTGAAGCGTCAAGTGGAGAACCTTGACTTCCTGATGTACGATCGCCAGAAGGAATTGGACAATGCTAGGGAGTTTGCCAACCACAACCGTGCCATTGCCTCCCAAAAGGCCCAGACTTTCTCACTGCTTGTCAAGGACTGTCAGTATCTTCGCCTCCAGCGTGAAAAGAAGGATCGCACCATCGCCCGTCTTCGCAAGAAGGTGGCCGACCTCGAGAAGACCGTCAAGGAGCAAGAAGCTCAGCTTGTAGCAAAGGAGGAAGAAGAGGAGGGTGAAGACATCCAGGGAGATATGGATTCTTACCTCAGCAATGACGATGACTTTCTAGAGGAGGATGCTGTGGACTTCTACACTGATGATGAGGACTTCGACTTCATAGACGATGAGTAGATGCACTAGAGCCCTATCGTAGCATGAGATGTATCGGTCCCACTGTATCATAGCTGGTAGAATGGTTCTTAAAACCATATGTTTTCCTTTGTTGTTGTGGTGTGTGTGTGTGTTTGTATCGTGTGCTTGTTTGAATGAATGAAAAGGGGAGTTAGTTGCAAAACCTGAGTCAAACTCAAAGTTTTAGCTTTGAAACCAAAACCATGAACCTTAGAACTTTCCCTCTTACCCCTTTATCTATCTCAATCTTCATATGACTCGTGGAAACCCAGGAGGGAGCAGCTCATCGCAAGACCCGATGCTGCAAATTATGCAGATGTTAGTTGTAGACCGTTAAGCAATCAGGACAAAGCGCCATGCCAACTTAGCAACACTGCAACAGATAGCCCAGATGGCCCAGAACAACCAAGGGCTTGGAAACCAGGATCATCAAGGATCCAAGATGAAGAATTTCCAGAATACCAATCACCCAATCTTTAGCACTTCGGAGAACCCACTAGATGTTGATGAATGGTTGGAGACAATGGAGAACAATTTGGAAGTAGCCAGAGTTGATGACAACGAGAAAGTTCTCTTTGCCACCCATTACTTGGTACGAGATGCAAGAGCCTGGTGCAACAGCATCTGCCTGATGAACCATTGTCAAGTGATGACATGGGAAGCCTTCAAAATCAAGTTCAGCCCCACCCACGTGCCGCAGGGCCTAGTCACCCGAATGAGGGATGAATTCCGAGAGTTGAATCAAGGCAGAATGACTGTGGTGGAATACCGTGACAGATTCCTGTCGCTTGACAGGTACGCACCTAATGAGATCAACATGGAGGCAAATAAGAAGGAGAGATTCCTGAACGGACTGCATGCCGATATGCAGACTGTCCTCGTCAACTTCCGCTTCGAGGATCTCGAAGAGCTAGTCGACTCTACCATTCAGATGGAAGGGAAGATTAACCAGGCAAACGACAACCGCAAACGTCATACGATGCACCAAGCTAGATCCAACAGTCACCAGAAGTACCGTCCCAACCCGTCTGCAGGGTATGCACCGAGAAACAACTGACCCCCAATGTCTCGCCCAAGCTACCCCAACCGTAGAGGAGGAAATGTGAAGCCTAGAGGAAACAACAATCACTCAGGCAACACCAGCAATTTCAACCATGCACCTCCCAAGAGCAACAATAACAACAACACTGCACCCAGAACTAGAAGCAATGTTGTGCCTGTCGCAGCAAAAGACAAGTCCCAGATAACTTGTTTCGAGTGTGGAGTAAAGGGTCACTATTCCAACCAGTGTCCCAAGAAGACTGCCACCACTGCCAATGTGAATGCCCCGGCTCAACAGCAGCGTCGTGTTCAACCCGGGAGAAGATTTGCCCCAGGGAACCCTCACAACCGCAACGGCCGCCTCTTCCACATGAACGCCGAGGAAGCCCAAGAAGCGCCAGATGTAGTGCTGGATATGTTTTCTATCAACTAAGTTTTAGCAAGGGTATTGTTTGATTCAGGAGCATCGCATTCATTTGTCACCGAAGAATTTGCATGCACTATTAAGATTCACCCAACCAACGTGAAGCATGTCATGATAGTTCAAAACCTCGGTTCAACTACAAAAGCTAGAAAAATTTGCAAAGTTGTGCCTATCAGAATACATGGGATAGATTTTTATGCCAACCTAATAGTACTCGAAACCAAAGGACTGGAGGTAGTACTACGTATGGACTAGATGTCAAAGCATAAAGGACTGATGGACTGTGCTAAGAAAGCCATCACCATGACCAGTAGCTCTGGAGTCAAAGTAGAGCATATATCTGAAACCTTACCTCGTCAATTCAAGTGCAACAAGAGTCTAGCCTTACACACCATAGACCAAGTCAGAGAAGTCTGTGAATACCCCGACGTATTCCCAGATGAATTTCTAGGTATGCCTCCGGATAGGGATATTGAGTTCATTATCGAACTAATCCCTGGAACCGGACCCATACCCAGAGACCCTATAACTTGAACCCCTCAGTGTTAGTAGAGTTGAAGAAACAGTTAGATACTATGTTAGCAACAAGCTTGATTCAACCAAGCGCATCGCCATGGAGATCACCAGTGTTATTCGTTGACAAGAAAGATGGAGGCAACTGTCTGTGCGCAGATTACAGAAAGCTGAATGATGTCACCATCGAAAACAAGTACCCCTTGCCAAAGATAGAGGATCTATTTGAGCAGTTGACTGGTGCCCAGGTATTCTCAAAGATTGAACTTAGGACTGGTTATCACCAACTTAAGATTCGTGCAACGGATATTCCGAAGATCGCCTTTACTACTCGTTATGGTTTATACGAGTATACGGTTATGTCTTTTGGATTAACCAATGCCCCTGCTTATTTCATGAATCTCATGAATAAGATCTTGATGAATTTCCTAGATAATTTTGTCGTTGTGTTTATCGATGATATCCTTATCTACTCCAAGTCAGAAGAAGAGCATGAGCAACATCTGAGAATCATTCTAGAAACCCTGAGAGAACATGGTTATATGCCAAGTTCGGCAAGTGTGAGTTGTGGCTGAAAGAAGTAGGATTCCTAGGTCATTTGTTTCTGCCGGAGGAGTCTCTGTTGATCCCGCAAAGATCAAAGATGTCGAAGAATGGGAAGCCCCCACCACTCAAACCCAAGTCCGTGCATTTCTCGGATTAGCGAGATATTACCGCAAGTTCGTCGAAGGATTTTCGAGCATCGCCAAACCCATGACCCAATTGTTGAAGAAGGACAAGAAGTTTGAATGGACCGACAAATGTAAAGCCAGTTTCCAAGAACTGAAGAAGAGATTGATTTCTGCCCCAATATTGATCATGCCAGATATCAAGAAGCCGTTTGATGTGTATTGTGATGCATCCAAGATTGGTCTCCGAGATGTATTGATGCAAGAAGGCAAAGTCATCACTTATCTGTCTCGACAACTGAAGCAGCATGAGCAGAACTATCCGACCCATGATGTTGAATTAGGAGCAGTAGTTTTGGCATTGAAGACATGGCGTCATTATCTCATGGGTAATCGCTGTGAGATTTACTCAGATCACAAGACCTTGAAGTATATTTTCACTCAGAAGGAGCTGAATTTGAGGCAGAGGAGATGGATAGAGTTAATCAAGGATTATGACCTTGACATTCGCTATCACCCCGGCAAAGCCAATGTGGTAGCGGATGCTCTTAGTAGATTGCCTTGTAGGCTAAACACCATGATCAAGGAGAAGCAACTAAGTTTGTATGAGGAGTTGGAGAAGTTTAGAACTGAGCTTGTTAGCAAAGGATTTTTAGCTAGCATTGAACTTCAACCCACTTTGATTAGCCAAATAAAGGAAGCCTAGAAGGGAAATGAAAGCATAGACGAAATCAAACATCGTATTGGTACGGGAAAGGTACCTGGATTTACTGAAGACGAAGAAGGAGTTATGTGGTACAAAGGACGTATCTGTGTGCCAGCAGATTCGGAGCTGAAGAAAGTTATCATGCAGGAAGCTCATGATACTCTTTATTCTATCCACCCTAGAGGGACGAAGATGTATCAAGATTTGAAAGAGAAATTTTGGTGGCACAAGATGAAGAGAGAAATCGGAAGCTACATCGCCAAGTGTGACATCTGTTAAAGAGTCAAAGCAGAGCATCAGAGACCCGCAAGACTGTTGCAACCATTGCAGATTCCGGAATGGAAATGGGATTCCGTCGGAATGGACTTTATCACTGGTTTGCCTACTTCTAGTAGGGGAAATGACTCAATCTAGGTTATCGTTGATAGACTGTCCAAGGTAGCTCACTTTATACCTGTCAAGACAACTTATAAGAGTTCGAAGTTAGCAGAGCTGTATATTGCTAGAATTGTTAGTCTGCATGGAACCCTCAAGACCATAGTATCAGATCGAGGAACCTAGTTTACCTCGAGATTTTGGCAGAAAGTCCAAGAAGGATTGGGAACCAAGTTGAATTTCAGCACCGCTTATCACCCGCAAACTGATGGACAGACTGGGAGAGTCAACCAAATATTAGAAGATATGTTGAGAGCGTGTGTGTTAGAGTATGGATCAAAGTGGGAAGATTTCCTGACTTTCGTAGAATTCTCATATAACAACAGTTATCAAGCTAGTTTGCAAATGGCACCATTTGAGTTCCTGTACGGAAGAAAGTGTCGCACCCCTTTGAATTGGTTGCAAGTAGGAGAGAGTTAGATCTTTGGACCCGACATTCTCTGAGAAGCTGAAGAAAAGGTTCACAAAGTCCGTGAGCACCTCAAGATTGCCCAATCCATACAGAAGAGTTATGCTGACAAGAGAAGGGGAGACCTGACTTTGAATGTCGGAGATTTTGTATATCTCAAGGTTTCACCATTGAAGGGAACGCAACGCTTTAGCCTGAAAGGAAAGTTAGCCCCCAGATATATCACACCCTTCAAGATTCTGAACCGCTGAGGAGAAGTATCGTATCAACTAGAACTGCTAGAAGAGATGTCAGCCATTCACAATGTGTTCCATATCTCGTTACTTCGCAAATGCCTAGAAGTGCTGGAGAAGACCGAAGTTTTTAAGAACATCGATCACCGAGCTGTTGATATCCACAAGGACCTGGCATATCGTGAAGTGCCCATCCGTATCTTGGAAGAAGCTTACAGAACCACCAGGACCAGAAGTATCAAAATTCTCAAGATTCAATGGAGCAACCATACGGAAGAGGAAGCCACTTGGGAGCGAGAAGATTACATTAGGACAGAGTTCCTAGATCTCTTTAGTTCCTAGTTCTCTTTCATAAATCTCGGGACCAGATTTTTTTAATGGGGGAAGGTTTGTAACATCCCAAAACTCTAATCCAAGGTTATTAAGATCCAAATCATCAAATTAAGAGTTAACAAAAACTTTTCCACTTAAAAATAATTAAGCACTCATGTGTGTGCATATAAATTAGGAGTTGTTTTCAATTGCACTGTTTAAGTGATCCATTGATTGTAAAATGATTCTTAGGTGAATTAAACATCATCTAGATCATTCCCAACCAAATCCCAAATAAAAACAAATCAAAATTAATAAAAGAAGGAAATGCTCATTTGTGCCATTTTAACTACCATGCCTACTTTGGCTATTCCTAGAACTCAAATCTTAACGGAAACAAATGTGGATCTTTGCACCCCTTGCTAGTACAAGTAGTGATGTACCAAGGCCCACTTTGTGATCTACCAAAAACTTTCAAACACTAAATTTAAATGGCATTTGAATATTGAATCTAGTGTAGGTATCAAGATCACACTTATTCAAAAACCACTCAAATGAGCTCCATTTTCAAATCCTAAGCAACCACAGATGCTTAAACATGTGATCACCAATTCCACAAAAATTCGGCCCAAATTTCAAATATTTGGTTCATGCGGCCATTGTGTCGAACACCTTGTTAGCAGAATCAAATTAGCCTACTATTACTATTTTTGATCAAATCTTGTCGAGCAAATTGAGTTGCATTGATCATCCTTGTTCCCCCTGAGTCCATCCAGACCCTCACCGGCCTACCCCTTAGCCACAACAGCAGTTGAGCGCCGCCACATTTTGGCCACCGTCGGCCGAACGTGGGCAAAGCTCCACAGACAGCGCCGCGCCATTCCAGCACCACCACTAGCTCCGCCTAACCCTACCGCCGCCCACTATCCACGCCTCGATCATCCACAGCCCATGGACCACTCCCCAGCCTCACCGCCCTTTCTCTCTGTGCGTAGCCAGAGAGCCCTCACCGCCAGCATGCCACAGACCATGCTGTGACGCCATACTACGCACGCCGCTCCGCCTCGACCCCAGCACCCCACCAGACATGGCCGTGCGCCGCCGCGTGACCCACAGTCGCCGAGCACCGCTTTGAGCACCGCCTCTGTCTCCCAGAGCACGAGACGCTCCCGACCAAATGCCACCGCCCCTAGCCGCGCCATTGCACCGTAGCTGACCGCCTAGAGGCAGCCCACCGTCAGCCTACCTAGCCCATGCCTCTAGCAGCCTGTATCAATGTCACCGACGAGTTCACCGTCGTGCCACATGGTCCCTTCGTCGACCTATATAAGGAGCCCTCCCCAGCACCCATTCTCCACACTCCAAAACTCCCCTCTCTCCCCTGAGCATTTCCCCTCTCTCGACGGAGCCACTCGAGCCTTAGTTCGCCGGAATTTCCACCGGTGCTGCCACAACAGAGGAGGAAGCGCCCCGTCGATTTCGTGCACCCCAGGAGCCGCTGCGACCACGCCTGAGTCCGCCGTCGACCGCACGTTCGATCACCCCATCACCATGCTAGCTGGAGCCCTGGTATGCCCCCATTGCACCCTCACCGAGCCACTAGGGTTCCGTCTCGCCGGCGACCAGTTCATCGTCGACGATGAACCACCACTGTCGATCTAGGTTCTAATCGCACGGTCCACATCGCCCCGTACTGCTTCGCATTGAGTTGTGCGGCTGACATGTGGACCACCCCTGTCAGTTGTCATCCGTGCCGCGGAGCGTCACTGGGCCGGCCCATTAGTGTTCCCACGCGACCCATTTAATTCAAATTTAGATTTATCTATTTTAGCTGAAACTCAGTTCTGTCCCTTAGTTTAAAAATCAATTCATGAAGATTTACTGAACCAAATTGAGTGATACCAATTTTTTGGAAAGCTTCTGAAAAGATCTATCCAAGCCCGTTGTATTTAATTCATTTAGAGTTAGAGATCTCTCCTAGTAAAAATAACAAGACAGAAGCATTTGCACATTCAAACATTTCTATAAAATCAACCATAATAGCTTTTGAGTTGATTCCAACTCTAAAAAATCACATTTAACCATACCTACCTGAATATGTAATAATATTAAGGTTTACATGCAGTGACTTTGGACTAGTACCAAAATAATGCTATATAGACATTTCTAGTCACTTTAAATCATTAAATATTAAACTTAAACTTATTAAAATGTGATCCAACATTTTAATCACATTCCCATATGTTAGAATATGTGGTGATGACATGTGTCCACATGATCCAATATTTTAAGTGGAGAATATTAAATCTTAGTTATTTTCAATGAGTAGAAATTACTTTTCTTAAATAAAAAGAATGAAGCTAGTTAATTAAACCTTGTGATGCTTGTGATGATAATAGATCATCAAATGTGTGCCTTAGTATGCTAAGTAGTCGAGTTAATTATTTTTTGGTGATTGTGTATCCCGTATGTATTTATAGATGATAGTACCGACAAAGCTTTCGAGGAGGAGGAGTTCTACCAAGAGGAGGAGGAAGAGAACTTCAACCACTGCACCAACCAAGGCAAGCTATTGTTAGCAAGCTAGAATTAAGTTAGATAACCGAAGCAAGATGCACTAGGCATGCTTTGGTTATACCACTTTGACTAGTACCTACTCCAAGTTTTTACTTTCAAGTTGTTACTTTCTTTACTTTACCAAAGTCCCTTACTTGTTGAAGGTAGCATAAAAAGTATAAAACTTGACCTATCTAGGTAACCTTAGAGGTCATTCTATGGCATGAGATTGATCTTAGGATCCCACCTTAGTGAGCACTCTTAACTTAGTAGCTTAGAGCTAGATCAAAACTTGAGTCACTTTAGATGGGAACACTTGGTGAAAATGAATTGTGATAACCTTGGAATGACGAGTCATTCTATTGAGATGTTTTGACATGTGTTGAGAAACACAAATGGTTTATGATGATGAACATATTAAGGCATGAGCCTTAACCCTTTTACAAAACTGGTGATTGGATTCGGATGCAATACCATTCCAATTTTACCGTACAACCACAATACCTGAATTGGGTAAGGCTTAGACGGAAATTTATATGCATTCGTATTAGTTCCCTCACAGGAGAGGTTTGAGCAGAGGCTACCTCTCAATGTTGTCCACCTATGAAGTGCCCAAGATGACAGATGGTCATGGTTGGGAGGCCATACTTATAGGAGAGGTGCTTATACTAGGGTGTGTAAAGGGAAGGTTATGTTTGATTATCTGCATACTAAGTATGATGATTCAGGGTTATCCCTGACAGATGCATCGAATCTTGTGGTGAAAGTGTACCACCTCTGCAGAGTGTCAAACAATTTGAATAGCCGCGTCCGTGGTTATGGACAGTTGGAGTGGCCATACTGTTTCATTGTCAGATATTTTCAAAATGAATTGTGAAATGAATGATGAATCTTGACTTGACCACAACAGGGTTGTGACTATGACACTAGCTTCCCAACTTAAGTGATTCTAGAACTTTATTTTACCTTTCTTTGTTTCTAAACTCAGCTTAGGTTTCAAACTTAACTTTACAAATAAACATAGAGTTAGCATTTCCCATTAGCACTGTCTTACTTGTTAGTGGTAGTTTGCGAGTACTCATGGCTTTTGTCCTTGGCTATTCCTATGGCCAGGCTATGAAGGAGACTACCAAGATGACGTACAGCAGGACGGCTATGATAACTAGGACTATCTTCCATCGTCAGCATTGCCTGTGCCACTGAAGATGGACCCCACCGCTACTTTTATTATTTATTCCGCTGCTTGTTGTATTAAGACGGGATCATGAGATCCTTTATTCATGTAAGAACATATATTGGTTTGTAATGGATGAGGTACTGTGATATCCAATCTGTTATGTCTCGTAAAAATGGTAATCCTGGGATTGGGATATATGACATAACAGGCATCTGGGATTAAAAATCCGGGTGTTGACAAGTTGGTATCAGAGCCATCCTGACCATAGGAGACCCTAGTTAGAATGGACGTCCGAACAAAAACTTAATTTCAAAACCAAAGTGAGTATTTATGAAAAACTATTCCCTCTCTTACCCTTGGGAATTCATTCTTTCTCAAAAATTCATGTTCCTCCAATTCTTACATTGCTACATAAAATTTGACACACTTGATCACTTCACTAACTTCCTCATCCTAACTTCTTGTAGATGGAGACTCAGTCAAGCAAGTTCTACCAGTTGGGCAACAGAGGCCAACTGATCTTTGAGAGGGATCTAGATTCATTGTCTGAGTTATTGGGATGCCCACATCCGGAGTTTCTTGGAGCTCAACTTCCTAGACCCCCATGAGGAGATTTAAAGTGGCTAGTCACTGCTGATCTTCGAGGAAGCATAGAAGCACCAACGTCCGGGAGAATCCAGTTCTATGTAAGAGAGAACAACTGGCTAGATGGATTAGCCAGGGAAATGCATGAAGCTCTCACACGTCTATGTGCCCTCAATGTCAACCAAATCCAAGGAACCCGCTTTGCGCACTATGCAAGGCGTGACTTCATGGGAATGCCAATGGAGATGCCAGGTCACCCAGAGTTGAAGCGTCAAGTGGAGAACCTTGACTTCCTGTTGTACGATCGCCAGAAGGAATTGGACAATGCTAGGGAGTTTGCCAACCACAACCGTGCCATTGCCGCCCAGAAGGCCCAGACTTTCTCACTGCTTGTCAAGGACCGTTAGTCTCTTCGCCTCCAGCGTGAAAAGAAGGATCACACCATCGCCTGTCTTCGCAAGAAGGTGGCCGACCTCGAGAAGACTATCACGGAGCAAGAAGCTCAGCTTGCAGCAAAGGAGGAAGAAGAGGAGGGTGAAGACATCCAGGGAGATACGGATTCTTACCTCAGCAATGACGATGACTTTCTGGGGAGGAGGATGATGTGGACTTCTACACTGATGATGAGGACTCTGACTTCATAGACAATGAGTAGATGCACTAGAGCAATATCGTAGCATGTGATGTATCGGTCCCACTGTATCGTAGCTGGCAGAATGGTTCTTAAAACCATCTGTTTTCCTTTGTTGTTGTGGTGTGTGTGTGTGTTTATCGTGTGCTTGTTTGAATGAATGAAAAGGGGAGTTAGTTGCAAAACCTGAGTCAAACTCAAAGTTTTAGCTTTGAAACCAAAACCATGAACCTTAGAACTTTCCCTCTTACCCCTTTATCTATCTCAATCTTCAGATGACTCGTGGAAACCCAGGAGGGAGCAGCTCATGGCAAGACCCAATGTTGTAGATTATGCAGATGTTAGTTGCAGACCGTGAAGCAAGCAGGACAGAGCGCCAGGCCAACTTAGCAACACTGCAACAGATAGCCTAGATGGCCCAGAACAACCAAGGGCATGGAAACTAGGATCATCAAGGATCTAAGCTGAAGAATTTCTAGAATACCAATCACCCAATCTTTAGCACTTCGGAGAACCCACTAGATGTTGATAACTGGTTGTAGACAATGGAGAAAAATTTGGAAGTAGCTAGAGTTGATGACAACGAGAAAGTTCTCTTTGCCACCCATTACTTGGTAGGAGACGCGAGAGCCTGGTGGAACAGCATCCGCCTGATGAACCATGGTCAAGTGATGACATGGGAAGCCTTCAAAATCAAGTTCAGCCGCACCCACGTGTCGCAGGGCCTAGTCACCCGAATGAGGGATGAATTCCGAGAGTTGAAGCACGGCAGAATGACTGTGGTGGAATACCGTGACGGATTCCTGTTGCTTGCTAGGTATGCACCTGATGAGATCAACACGAAGGCGAAGAAGAAGGAGAGATTCCTGAACAGACTACATGACGAGATGCAGACTGTCCTCGTCAACATCCACTTCAAGGATCTCGAAGAGCTAGTCGACTCTGCCATTCAGATGGAAGGGAAGATTAACCACGCAAACGACAACTACAAACGTCGTATGATGCACCAAGCTGGATCCAACAGTCACTAGAAGTACCGTCCCAACCCGTCTGCAGGTATGCACCGAGAAACAACCGACCACAATATCTCTCCCAAGCTACCCCAATCGTAGTGGAGGCAATGTGAAGCCCGGAGGAAACAACAATCACTCCGGCAACACCAGCAATTTCAACCGTGCACCTCCCAAGAGCAACAACAACATCAACACTGCACCCAGAACTGAAAGCAATGTTGTGCCTGTCGCAGCAAAAGACAAGTCCCAGCTAACTTGTTTTGAGTGTGGAGGAAAGGGTCACTATTCCAACGAGTGTACCAAGAAAACTGCCGCCACTGCCAATGTGAATGCCCTAGCTCAACAGCAGTGTCGTGTTCAACCCGGGAGAAGATTTGCCCCAGGGAACCCTCACAACCGCAACAGCCGCCTCTTCCACATGAACACCGAGGAAGCCCAAGAAGCGCCAGATGTAGTGATGGGTATGTTTTCTGTCAACTCGGTTTTAGCAAGGGTATTGTTTGATTTGGGAGCATCGCATTCATTTGTCACCGAAGAATTTTCATGCACTAGTAAGATTCACCCAACCAACTTGAAGCATGTCATGATAGTTCAAATCCCCGGTTCAACTACAAAAGCTAGAAAAATTTGCAAAGTTGTGCCTATCAGAATACATGGGATAGATTTTTATGCCAACCTAATAGTACTCGAAACCAAAGAATTGGAGGTAGTACTAGGTATGGACTGGATATCAAAGCATAAAGGACTGATAGACTGTGCTAAGAAAGCCATCACCATGACCAGTAGCTCTGGAGTCACAGTAGAGCATATATCTGAAACCTTACCTCGTCAATTCAAGTGCAACAAGAGTCTAGCCTTACACACCATAGACCAAGTCAGAGAAGTCTGTGAATACCCTGACGTATTCCTAGATGAATTGCCAGGTATGCCCCCGGATAGGGATATTGAGTTCATTATCGAACCAATCCCCAGAACCGCACCCATAGCCTAGGGACCCTATAGCATGAACCCCTCAGAGTTAGTAGAGTTGAAGAAGCAATTAGATTCTAAGTTAGCAACATGCTTGATTCAACCAAGCGCATCGCCATGGAGATCACCAGTGTTATTCGTTGACAAGAAATATGAAGGCAACCGTCTGTGCACAGATTACAGAAAGCTGAATGACGTCACCATCAAAAACAAGTACCCCTTGCCAAAGATAGAGGATCTATTTGAGCAGTTGACTGGTGCCCAGGTATTCTCAAAGATTGATCTTAGGACTGGTTATCACCAACTTAAGATTCGTGCAACGGATATTCTGAAGACCGCCTTTACGACTCGTTATGGTTTATACGAGTATACGGTTATGTCTTTTGGATTAACCAATGCCCCTGCTTATTTCATGAATCTCATGAATAAGATCTTTATGAATTTCCTAGATAAGTTTGTCGTTGTGTTTATCAACGATATCCTTATCTACTCCAAGTCAGAAGAAGAGCATGAGCAACATCTGAGAATCATTCTAGAAATCTGAGAGAACATCGGTTATATGCCAAGTTCGGCAAGTGTGAGTTTTGGCTGAAAGAAGTAGGATTCCTAGGACATATTGTGTCTACCGGAGGAGTCTCTCTTGATGCCTCCAAGATCAAAGATGTCGAAGAATGGGAAGCCCCCACCACTCAAACCCAAGTCTGTGCATTTCTCTGATTAGCGGGATATTACCGCAAGTTCATCGAAGGATTTTCGAGCATCGCCAAACCCATGACCCAATTGTTGAAGAAGGACAAGAAGTTTGAATGGACCGACAAATGTAAAGCCAGTTTCCAAGAACTGAACAAGAGATTGATTTCTGCCCCAATATTGATCATGCCAGATATCAAGAAGCCGTTTGATGTTTATTGTGATGCATCCAAGATTGGTCTCGGTTGTGTATTGATGGAAGAAGGCAAAGGCATCGCTTATATTTCTGACAACTGAAGCAGCATGAGCAGAACTATCCGACCCATGATCTTGAATTGGCAGTAGTTTTGGCATTGAAGACATGGCGTCATTATCTTATGGGTAATCGATATGAGATTTACTCAGATCACAAGAGCTTGAGTATATTTTCACTCAGAAGGAGCTGAATATGAGGCAGAGGAGATGGATAGAGTTAATCAAGGATTATGACCTTGACATTCACTATCACCCCGGCAAAGCCAATGTGGTAGCGGATGCTCTTAGCAGATTGCCTTGTAGGCTAAACACCATGATGAAGGAGAAGCAACCAAGTTTGTATGAGGAGTTGGAGCAGTTTAGAACTGAGCTTGTTAGCAAAGGATTTTTAGCTAGCATTGAACTTCAGCCCACTTTGATTAGCCAAATCAAGGAAGCCCAGAAGGGAAATGAAAGCATAGACGAAATCAAACGTCGTATTGGTATGGGAAAGGTACCTGGATTTACTGAAGACGAAGAAGGAGTTCTGTGGTACAAAGGACGTATCTGTGTGCCAGAAGATTCGGAGATGAAGCAGGTTATCATGCAGGAAGCTCATTATACTCTTTATTCTATCCACCCCGGAGGGACGAAGATGTATCAAGATTTGAAAGAGCAATTTTGGTGGCACAAGATGAAGAGAGAAATCGGAAGCTACATCGCCAAGTGTGACATCTATCAAAGAGTCAAAGCAGAGCATCAGAGACCCACAGGACTGTTGCAACCATTGTAGATTCCGGAATGGAAATGGGATTCTGTCGGAATGGACTTGATCACCGGTTTGCCTACTTCTAGTAGGGGAAATGACTCAATCTGGGTCATCGTTGATAGACTGTCCAAGGTAGCTCACTTTATACCTGTCAAGAGAACTTACCAGAGTTCGAAGCTAGCAGAGCTGTATATTGCTAGAATTGTTAGTCTGCATTGAACCCCCAAGCCCATAGTATCAGATCGAGGAACCCAGTTTACCTCGAGATTTTGGAAGAAAGTCCAAGAAGGATTGGGAACCAAGTTGAATTTCAGCACCGCTTATCACCCGCAAACTGATGGACAGACTGGGAGAGTCAACCAAATATTAGAAGATATGTTGAGAGCGTGTGTGTTAGAGTATGGATCAAAGTGGGAAGATTTCCTGACTTTCGTAGAATTCTCATATAACAACAGTTATCAAGCTAGTTTGCAAATGGCACCATTTGAGTTCCTGTACGGAAGAAAGTGTCGCACCCCTTTGAATTGGTTGCAAGTAGGAGAGAGTTAGATCTTTGGACCCGACATTCTCCGAGAAGCTGAAGAAAAGGTTCACAAAGTCCGTGAGCACCTCAAGATTGCCCAATCCAGACAGAAGAGTTATGCTGACAAGAGAAGGGGAGACCTGACTTTGAATGTCGGAGATTTTGTATATCTCAAGGTTTCACCATTGAAGGGAACACAACGCTTTAGCCTGAAAGGAAAGTTAGCCCCCAGATATATCGGACCCTTCAAGGTTCTGAACCGCTGAGGAGAAGTATCGTCTCAACTAGAACTGCTAGAAGAGATGTCAGCCATTCACAATGTGTTCCATATCTTGTTACTTCGCAAATGCCTAGAAGTGCTGGAGAAGACCGAAGTTTTTAAGAACATCGATCACCGAGCTGTTGATATCCACAAGGACCTGGCATATCGTGAAGTGCCCATCCGTATCTTGGAAGAAGCTTACAGAACCACCAGGACCAGAAGTATCAAAATTCTCAAGATTCAATGGAGCAACCATACGGAAGAGGAAGCCACTTGGGAGCGAGAAGATTACATTAGGACAGAGTTCCTGGATCTCTTTAGTTCCTAGTTTTCTTTCGTAAATCTCGGGACGAGATTTTTTTAAGGGGGGGAGGTTTGTGACATCCCAAAACTCTAATCGAAGGTTATTAAGATCCAAATCATCAAATTAAGAGTTAACAAAAACTTTTCCACTTAAAAATAATTAAACACACATGTGTGTGCATATAAATTAGGAGTTGTTTTCAATTGCACTGTTTAAGTGATCCATTGATTGTAAAATGATTCTTAGGTGAATTAAACATCATCTAGATCATTCCCAAACAAATCCCAAAGAAAAACAAATCAAAATTAATAAAAGAAGGAAATGCTCATTTGTGCCATTTTAACTACCATGCCTACTTTGGCTATTCATAGAACTCAAATCTTAACGGAAACAAATGTGGATCTTTGCACCCCTTGCTAGTACAAGTAGTGATGTACCAAGGCCCACTTTGTGATCTACCAAAAACTTTCAAACACTAAATTTAAATGGCATTTGAATATTGAATCTAGTGTAGGTATCAAGATCACACTTATTCAAAAACCACTCAAATGAGCTCCATTTTCAAATCCTAAGCAACCACAGATGCTTAAGCATGTGATCACCAATTCCACCAAAATTCGGCCCAAAATGCAAATATTTGGTTCATGCGGCCATTGTGTCGAACACCTTGTTACCAGAATCAAATTAGCCTACTATTACTGTTTTTGATCAAATCTTGTCGAGCAAATTGAGTTGCATTGATCATCCTTGTTCCCCCTGAGTCCATCCAGACCCTCACCGGCCTACCCCTTAGCCACAACAGCAGTGGAGCGCCGCCACATTTTGGTCACCGCCGACCAAACGTGGGCAAAGCTCCACAGACACCTCCGCGCCATTCCAGCACCACCACTAGCTCCGCCTAACCCTACCGCCGCCCACTGTCCACCCCTCAATCATCCACAGCCCATGGACCACTCCCCAGCCTCGGCACCCTTTCTCTCTGTGCGCAGCCAGAGAGCCCTCACCGCCAGCACGCCACAGACCATGCTGTGACGCCATACTGCGCACGCCGCTCCGCCTCGACCCCAGCACCCCACCAAACATGGCCGTGCGCCGCCGCGTGACCCACAGTCGCCGAGCACCGCTTCGAGCACCGCCTCTGTCTCCCAGAGCGCGAGACGCTCCTGACCAAATGCCACCGCCCCTAGCCGCGCCATTGCACCGTAGCTGGCCGCCTAGAGGCAGCCCACCATCCGTCTACCCAGCCCATGCCTCTAGCAGCCTATATCAACGTCATCGACAAGCTCACCGTCGTGCCGCAAGATCCCCTCGTCGACCTATATAAGGAGCCCTCCCCAGCACCCATTCTCCACACTCCAACACTCCCCTCTGTCCCCTGAGCATTTCCCCTCTCTCGCCGGAGCCACTCGAGCCTTAGTTCGCCGGAATTTCCACCGGAGCCACCGCAGTGGAGGAGGTAGCGCCCTGTCGATTTCGTCCACCCCAGGAGCCGCCGCGACCACGGCTGAGTCTGCCATCGACCAGACGGAAGATCGCCCCCATCGCCACGCTAGCTGGAGCCCTGGTATGCCCCCATTGCACCCTCACCGAGCCGTTAGGGTTCCGTCTCGCCGGCGACCAGTTCGTCGTCAATGATGAACCACCACCGTCGATCTAGGTTCTAATCGCACGGTCCACATCGCCCCGTACCGCTACGCGTTGAGTTGCGCCACTGACATGTGGACCACCCCTGTCAGTTGTCATCCGCGCCGCGGAGCGTCACTGGGCCGGCCCATTAGTGTTCTCGCGTGACCCATTTAATTCAAATTTAGATTTATCTATTTTAGCTGAAACTCGGTTCTGTCCCTTAGTTTAAAAATCAATTCAGGAAGATTTACTGAACCAAATTGAGTGATTCCAATTTTATTGGAAAGCTTATGAAAAGATCTATCCAAGACCGTTGGATTTAATTCATTTAGAGTTAGATATCTCTCCTAGTAAAAATAACAAGACAGAAGCATTTGCACATTCAAACATTTTTCTAAAATCAACCATAATAGCTTTTGAGTTGATTCCAACTCTCAAAAATCACATTTAACCATAACTACCTGAATATGTAATAATATTAAGGTTTACACGCAGTGACTTTGGACTAGTACTAAAATAACGCTATATTGGCATTTCTAGTCACTTTAAATCATTAAATATTAAACTTAAACTTATTAAAATGTGATCCAACATTTAAATCACATTCCCCTATGTTAGAATATATGGTGATGACATGTGTCCACATGATCCAATATTTTAAGTGGAGAATATTAAATCTTAGTTATTTTCAATGAGTATAAATTACTTTTCTTAAATAAAAAGAATCAAGCTAGTTAATTAAAACTTGTGATGCTTGTGATGATAATAGATCATCAAATGTGTGCCTTAGTATGCTAAGTAGCCGAGTTAAGTATTGTTTGGTGATTGTGTATCCCGTATGTATTTATAGACGATAGTACCGACCAAGCTTTCAAGGAGGAGGAGTTCAACCAAGAGGAGGAGGAAGAAAACTTCAACCACTGCACCAACCAAGGCAAGCTATTGTTAGCAAGCTAGAATTAAGTTAGATAACCTAAGAAAGATGCACTAGGCATGCTTTGGTTATACCACTTTGACTAGTACCTACTCCAAGTTTTTACTTTCAAGTTGTTACTTTCTTTACTTTACCAAAGTCCCTTACTTGCTGAAGGTAGCATAAATAGTATAAAACTTGACCCATCTAGATAACCTTAGAGGTCATTCTATGGCATGAGATTGATCTTACAATCCCACCTTTGTGAACACTCTTAACTTAGTAGCTTAGAACTAGATCAAATATTGAGTCACTTTAGATGGGAACACTTGGTGAAAATGAATTGTGATAACCTTGGAATGATGAGTCATTTTATTGAGATGTTTTGACATGTGTTGAGAAACACAAATGGTTTATGATGATGAAAATGTTGAGGCATGAGCCTTAACCCTTTTACAAAACTGATAATTGGATTCGGATGCGATAGCATTCCAATTTTACCGTACAACCATAATACCTGAATTGGGTAAGGCTTAGCCAGAAATTTATATGCATTAGTATTAGTTCCCTCGCGGGAGAGGTTTGAGCTGAGGCTACCTCTCAATGTTGTCCACCTATGCAGTGCCCAAGATGACAGATGGTCATGGTTGGGAGGCCATACTCATAGGAGAGGTGCTTATACTAGGGTGTGTAAAGGGAAAGTTATGTTTGATTATCTGCGTACTAAGTATGATGATTCTGGGTTATCCCTGATAGATGTATCGAATCTTGTGGTGAAAGTGTACCACCTCTGCAGAGTGTCAAACTATTCGAATAGCCGTGTCCGCGGTTATGGCAGTTGGAGTGGCCATACTGTTTCGTTGTCAGATATTTTCAAAATGACTTGTGAAATGAATGATGAATCTTGACTTGACCACAACAGGGTTGTGACTATGACACTAGCTTCGTAACTTAAGTGTTTCTAGAACTTTATTTTATCTTTCTTTGTTTCTGAACTCAGCTTAGGTTTCAAACTTAACTTTACAAATAAACATAGAGTTAGCATTTCCCATTAGCACTATCTTACTTGTTAGTGGTAGTTTGTGAGTACTTAAGAGTACTCATGGCTTTTGTCCCTAGCTATTCCTATGGCCAGGTTATGAAGGAGACTACCAAGATGACAAACAGTAGGATGGCTATGATAACTAGGACTATCTTCCATCGTCAGCATTGCCTGAGCCACTGAAGATGCACCCCACCGCTACGCTTATTATTTATTTCGCTGCTTGTTGTATTAAGACAGGATCAAGAGATCCTTTCTTCGTGTAAGACCTTATATTGGTTTTTAATGGATGAGGTACTGTGATATCCAATCTGTTATGTCTCGCAAAAATGGTAATCCTGGGATTGTGATGTATGGCATAACATGCATCTGGGATTAAAAATCTGGGTGTTGACAGTTGGCGGCCAACAGCCAACATGAACCCGGAAGGATAAATTAGCGAGGTTTTGGGCCACAGTTGGGTAGAATGTAGTACTATTTTCTAATAACCTCCTCACTGAAAATTCAATGCACTCAATATGTCGGGGGTCGGCAGTCCACCTGACCCAGCAGGCTAAATTTCCAAGGTTTTGGGCCAGTGTTGGGTTGAACGTGCAATCTTTTCGCTAGGTCCTTAGTGAAAATTCAATGTAGATCGTACCCCATCCTCCAAAAAAATGCAGTTGGTACCCTAAAAAATATATACTCTGCTCACCACGAAAGGCTAATTAAGGGTTTTTCTTTTGAAACAAGAATATGGGAAGTTTTTTGTCCAAAGTGGGGTTGAAATATTCATTTTCATAGGCCGAGTAGTAAAAATATATTATACTGAAGGTCGATGGTCCTGCTGACCTGGCTATACCTACGCTGAATCCAAAAGAATTAAGTTGGAAATGGAGAAAAGTGACCGATATTCCGCCTTATTATAAATAGCGAACATAGCAAGGCGGCGCGGGATTCGAACATGGAAAGTACTGGAGGGAGTTTGACTGATTGACATAAAATCGTGTCATATCAAGTCTTACACTGTGCAATCATCTTTTCAGCAAAGGATGTATTTCGAGATGGTTTGGGTGGCTTTGAATTGGCCTAAGTGCCCAATCGATTTGTTGTACTCAAAACCTTGTAATCATACCATATAAACTGTTGGCCATAGACACACGGTGGCCTTGACTTGCCCAGCCATAGACAACTTGAGTAAGCACCAGCTTAAACTGATCACTCGAAGTTGTATGCTTATGTACGATGAAATTTGTACATGCCACAATTAGCGCCAACATGTGGCATTGTCATCATGCAAAAAGGCTCAGAACTCGCATATTTAGTTCACAGTTTCGAACACAATAATACAACCAGTTTGTACACTAGCACAGACAATACAATGTCAGCACATCGGAGCTTTACTTGTTCATGTCACATCAGAGCTTGAGTTGTTCATTTCACATACATAAGAATGAGCAAGGATACATACTGTATTGAACAAGTAATTTCACGGTTGCACCAAAAGTATGCCATGTATCAGAGACAATATGGGGTCTACGTAAACAATTTTTCTTGTTTGGAAGGGTGTGCATTAACTCTTTTTTTTAGAATATCGGCATAAACATTTGTGGCTATCATCCTAGGGCGTCTCGGCCTGCTTTGGCGTACCGAGCCAAGATCAATTATGGCCAAGTTAAGGCCTGTTTCCTGGCCCTATAAGAAGCAGTGACCTACTTTTCCCTGTTCGCTAAGAGGAAAGAAGGAATATTCCCCTCAAAACACAAAGCTGCACGAGGTGCGATGGTTCAAAAAAAATGTACGAGTCGCGTATATACAAGCCAGTAATAGTACTGAAAACTATAGTACAGAAATCACGCTACGAAATAAGCACGGCTACATGGATTATACCATGGAAGGCAATACTAAATACAAAAGCACGGCAGGGCTCATATAAACCGATTCAAGCTGTCCACTAAAACCAGTGTACTAACAGTCAACTATTGAACCATGATGCAAAAAAGATGACACAACGATACACCAGAAAGATCCACAGCTCAGTCTCGGGATGGCACAACGAGCATACCAAACCTAAACTAGGCCTAAACCAAATTGCCACCTATCGCACACAGTTCCAACCATCTTTGGGAAGGCTGATAACTGCCACAGGCTCACCTTCAGTTGGCTGCAGGTTGTAGCGTTTAATCTGAGGGAATTGTATTCCGCAAAATCTCATGTATGTTGTGTAGACATAGTTTTTCCTCATGAATGGGAACAATGTGCCATCAGCAGCCTTGCATCCGCGTTTCGTCATCATCTTGTCAATGACTGGATAATTGAGACCGAGAAACAGAGAGTTGTCCCCCAGGCTGTTAACCTGCCCCCAAACGATGACCTCTGGAGGTCCAGTAGAGCTAGGATCCTCTTCAAAAATGTAGACACGAGAGGCAGGATATAGGCATAGGTTAGTCCTATTATGAGCATGATGAATGATTTCACCCTCTTCACCATGGGTAACCCCCATGCCATACATTGTAATTATGATCATCAAGCATTCACCACCAGCTGATCGAGCGAGAAACCACATGCCTGGTCAATCATTCAGAATAGGTGCTGGGATTACAAACGGAAGCTCCTTATTTCCTGCAACATCCGAATTCGAGACAAAAAGTGCATTACTGGCATACATATTCTGACACCAGCATTCTTCATTGTTCATGCTAATAGTGTGAATATGCTAATCCTGACAATAATATTACTGAATAAATTAATAACATTAGGAAATGCATTTCTTACTCTGTTATTCCGAATAGTTGGATTTATTGCTTATCTTAGTTTCCTAGTTGTTGTAATTTTCAAAAGAGGAAGCACCACTTTTTTTATATAGAGGCATGTCCACTTGAATCCTATAAGATTAGATGCCTGCAGTATTTTGGATCAAGTGGAGCTTGATTTCACAGGAAAACCAAAGGAATTGTACAAACAGGTTGGAGTGGATGAAACTTTCCTCCAATATAGAGTGCAAAGGAATCCTTTGAAGGAATTCCTAAGGATTATACTCTTTCAAATCAAACAACATTTTATAGAAAAAAATCCTAAGGATCCAAATCCTACAAAAATCCTACACAATTCCTATGAATCCCAAGGCAAAATCCAAAAAGGAAAGATTGGTATCCTACAAAAATCCTATGTGCTTCCTACAATCCGAGGAGGGCCTGAAAGTACAAACAGATAAAGAAACCCGGCTTCACTATGTTGCACTCACAATTGAGATGTTGGTTAATAATACCTTTCATATTTTGACAATGAACGAACTTAGTAGTGCAGGAACGTCGTCATACACTATATTTTTGGAAGGCATATTACTGGTACTAATTCATTACTAGGAATGATTCATTCATTTTTTAGGACATAAAGCGTGTCCTCATCAGTCATACAAAAGGTAAAACATAAACAAGATAGTTAAAGAACAACTTCACTGAATCACTCGCAATGTATCATCATTGAACTAGAATTACCTTCTGATGTGGGATCCCAGCAGTAGGTGCAGCCTTGACTTGTGACCGCAAAAATGAGGCCACTGTGTTCAATGGCATCATAGTACTATCGTCTTCCAAGATCTGAATGCTCCAGTCATTTCCAAACTTTGCTACCGCCTTCCAGGTAGGCGATTTCACTGTCGAACAATGTGAGGAGCTTATAGTCTATGTAACCCCCAGCTTCTATGGGCACTCTGCAGATTACGATCTTCAACAGATCAAGAGATCCATCCCACGACTTATTGAAATTTTCTCCATACCTGCGGATTCGCCAAAAAAAAAACTTTTGAAATGTGAATGAGTTCAGAAATAACTACATGTAACTGGGGGAACTCTGGCTAGCTAGTAGCATTACATGTTATATCGTGGATGTGAGGCGGCCGCATTGGAACAAGTATTCATCGATGGAAGGTCGATTACTCGATAGGTGTAGATGTTCGCTAGGCACCAAGCCCCGCGCTAGTCCACCGCGGCGAGCCAGTCACCGTTCATGCCAACCTAGAATTTTTTGTGCATGAAGAGCAGTTGGCTGTGCGCCGAGGATGGTCGAGGGGCACCACCTCATACACCGTGTCGTGCAGACGATGTACCCTCGTACCTTCAAAGTGCTCGTCGAACCAATAAGCAGGCTGAGGCATCAGTAGGCAGGGTTCATTCCAATGGTGAACAATCCATTTCGTACCTTCGTTGTTGGCGATACAATCGTACAACAGCTTGCAGCATGCGGCTAGCCTGGCGGTGCTGGAAATGTCCAGATGCTGAACGATGCGGTCGGCATCGTCGGGCTGAGTTGATCCCACTTGCATCGCCTGCTGAGCTTTGAATCGACCATCACAGCCGGATGGATTTAGGCAGATGCCAAGTGCGGCTGGCTTTTCTACAGGAGGAGGGGAGTGTTAGAAGAGAGAGCGTGGAGGAGATCGTGGGTGGAGTGGGGACTGGGGAAGAAGATGGAGAGGCAAATAAAAAAACAAGGGAGGAGATTTTACTTGCTTGATCTATCTAGTCAATAGCGGCATCAAGGATACTGCCGTCTAGACTTCACTGTATGTTAGACTAGCACGCCACGCAGCTAGTAATTTGACAATACTCCTACTTACTACATTTCAGAGGTGCAGTATTGTCTAGTCACATCAGTTTAACAGGACGCTTTTCTTTTTACAGCTTTCATTTCAACATAGTGTACTAGTATTTTCAGCGGAAAATAGGAGGACGAACTACTACTAGTATTAGTAGCCGTGATGTGGACACATGTACTTTCATCTTGTTGCCCTACATGTAGAACTCGTAGCACAAAACCAAAAATATATAAACCTGATATAATGCATAATGTGGGTGTGTCCGTGGTATTTTTGGCATGTTGCTTGTGTTCATATATGTTCTAGTACAAGGTACATGGAATTACACGTGTATAACATGCAACCGCGTAGCAAAATGAGAGACGTGCATGGACACCATATTTCACTCACGCCAGGCAACATGCATGACTTTGTGTGGCTCTGATTTCCTGACATGTGGGCCCTGTTAAGGTCAGCTCCACCTGCCAGTGACAATCTGCATGCACCATGCGCTTGGAGCCACTAGGTACGTCCACGATGGAAATTACAATTTCCAACTAGCTGCATTGGCAACAAGCTGTTGCATGTGGCACTTCCACGTTTTCGGAAAATGTGAAATGAATCATGAACATAGATCATATTTATATAGTTCACCTATAAATTTCCATCCCGAAAATACTAGTAGTACATGGCCTGGCCACCACAAAATTAACAAATGAACACAAGATATTATTCGCTTAGGTTTTTTCTTTTTCATTGGAACGGGTCACATAAGATCTTATTGTTGGACCAATTGTATATGCACAAGATACATAGCCAATGTTCCAGATTTATTTCACATTTTTTGAGAACTCTAAAGTGCAACAAATAATAAAGGGGTGCGGGCGCAACGAGTTGCAGAATATTTAGCCCGCACTGACTAAAACTATGGCTTGCATATAGAAGGAGTTTGATAAAATCGCAGGCCTTACACTACATTGCAGCGAAATGAATGTTAGAGTACAGCAAGTTAACGGCTGAGGCCATACGATACAAATAAGGCGAAGGAAATAATTCAGGATACGCAAATCCCTATTCCATATGATCTCCCTTGAACCGTTAATTATGCCGGTTCCAATCCTTCGCGTTGGCCAAACTTGGGATGAACCACAATGGAGTCTGCCGCCAATTCCAGCCAATGTTTGTTTTTGAGGGAAATTCCAGCCAATGTTAGTTGAGAAACCAACAACAGCGTCTTAAGCATTCATATTGATGCGGCATATTTCAGGACAAATATTAAATCCACCGAGACTAACTGCATGTGGCAAGGTGTATACACAGTTGCTCCTCGTTAGATCTCCAGGGCCAAGTCCTGCCACGCCAACTGGAATGGTAATTGGATAGTTCAATCCAAGGAAGATAGAAAATGCTCCAAGCTCTAAAACCCTCTACCATTGCCTCGGTGGAAGTAACCTACTAGTGTCAATCGAGAACACATGGCAGCAAAACCCAGTAGAATAGGTGTGAATATTGTGGCCATGATGATAACCAACATTTTCAGCCACAAGATAAGTAGTGTCATACCGCCTAGCACTAACGCCCACAGTATTGATCAGAATAAGGCTACCACCATCAGGAGATCTTGCTAACCACCACAAATCAGGACTGTACTCATGATTACCGTCTAATTCAAGTGGCCCTGGAAGATGCACAGGACCTTGCAAGGAAATCACATTCAGAGGTCAGCTGAGCAAAATTTGAATGATCAAGCTTGAAAATTTAAGGATGGAAATTTTACCCCATGCCCGAGGATCCCATGCATAAACATTGCCAATCTGAGTTACAACATAGACAACTCCATTGTGGATAATTGCATCACAGTAGCTGAACATGCTAAACTGGGTCTCAAGAACCATCCACATACCATGAGAACCATCAAGGAAGGCAATTACCATGTCGAAGATGGCTAGGATAGAAAAATCCTTATAGTTCCCATCAGTTGTGGGAACTCGACAAATGGCTATCTTCAGTAGATTAGTAGGCTGACCAGCCACGATAAACTTAAGTACCTCGGGTGTGGCCTCAAAATCGAAGATCGCTGGTAGAGGAATCTGGCGACGAGTGAACACATTCACAAGCTCCCAGTTCCAGGCGAGTCCAACAGTGGCGATCTAATCTCCATGGGCGCCTGCCCACTTCTTGCCCTCACAATCTGCCATCATAGCATCGGAGGAGGACCTGTCCAGCGACGTCAACTCACACAAGGTCCACCCTAACTTCTTCGGTGGCTTCTGCTTGCCCATGCCGCAATAGTAGCTGCCCCTGTAGAACTGCTTCATGCGATTGTCGCAGTAGAAGACATTGTACTCACGTGGTACCTCAGTTCAGTGAGAGTGAAGAACACAGGGGAGACCAAACGGATGAGATTTCGACAGGGATGCACTATGTGTTGCTGAGTAAAGATAACGTTTGCAGTAGGCAGTGAGGCTCACAGCGGTGATGACGTTGCATCTATCGGAGATTTCTTCAAGGGGGCCATCGGAAAACACCCTAAAAGTGTCACTATCATGGATCAATTGGGCCATACCGAGGAAGAGCTCGAGTAGGTGGAGGCGATGGCGTTTGGTTTTGATTGGGGGTTTTGGAGGAGAGAGCGAGCAGCAGCTGGCAGGGCGAGACGGAAAACAGTCTATCAAACTGGGGGCCGGAGCTGATCCTAAAGCGGCATGGCGGTGTTGGCGCATGCATGTATTGGTGTGCGAGTGGCAATGGTTGTCACCGAGACGCTGGAGGTGAAGTGAGGATGGAGATCAAGGCAAAGAGAAATACGGAATGAAATAAAACAAAGAGTGCCTTCTTTTTCTCTGCTAAATCTATAGTGCCTATCGAATTGGGCTACGGAGATGCTCGGAAAGCGGCATGGAGTTGTTGGTGTGTGCTAAAGGTGGGCGAGTGGGGATCAGCGAGAAGATGGAGAGGAAGAGGACGGAGAGCAAAGGAAAATAGAATAAAATGATTGAAATCGTACCACCTATCGAGCATGGTTTTTCTCTCTTCTCTGCGTTTCCTGGTGCCTATCGAGTAAATAGGTCAGGCCTTTCTAGGAGTAGTACAACATAAGCTAGCCTAGCACAGGATGGAGCTGTACTGTCCTCTCAAATTAATGGTCATGGAAGAGAGACAGTTTGGAGTATACTCGGAGCTCCTCTTGCCGAACGTAATAATCTTTGGATCTTCTACATTCATCATCTTGTGCAGTCACATTTGGAACAAGTACTACTGTAACTAATAAACACATAAAGGTTCCACTGGTAATGGAGGAAACCAAACTGGAATACTACTACTCTCGAACTCTTGTGTAGTGCAACAACAAAATGCTCACAAAATGGGCTACCAGTATGGCAGTACCATCTGTACACCCACACGCTGCCACCTCAAATAAGCATACATGCCATGCCGCCAATTTGCTCTCCCATTCGGCCTCTACGCCCCCGTTACCGGACCGAAAATCGAACATCTCTTAGTTCAGTAAAGAAAAAAGTCGACAATCTCTCAAAAAAATAAACCATCCACCAAAAGAAAATCCATTGTCTAATGCTTCCCGTTTATTATGAATGGACGGTCGCAGTTTCTCAAGCGCCACGCGGGAGTAGTAGTCGTCTGAGATACTGGTTGTAGCTCCGCGAAAGCATGCGCCTGGAAGTGGTAGAAGAATTTATTCTCTATTAGTGACGGAAGAAGATCGATGATATACAGTACCAAATCAACAAGTCAGTGGATTTATCCGTCTGACCAGTGAGAGCCGACACGAGTGGTGAACAGCTTGAAGCACAGCGAAATAGGTTCCTTTAAGGCATACACTACGTACACCTCCTTTCTGATTTAGGATGGTCACATAGTGCTAAATAACTTAGACTACTCCAGTAACTTGCACGTGTACCTTCATCATAGTGGGTAACAACATGTGTGTAGTGTCACGCAAAGGCCTAATTAATTAGGTTGTACTTCCTCTATTTAGAAATATAAGACGTTTTAGCTTTGTGAATCGAATGTATCTAGTCTTCTTTTAGTGTATGGGTTCATAGAGGTTAAGAGTGAACCTATACACTAAAAGGCGTCTAGATACATTCATCTCACAAAGCTAAAACGCCTTATATTTCTGAACGGAGGGAGTAGAATCATATACTACTAGTCTTGGTATGTGTGATGTTATGGTAACTAGCTAAGTTATTACATCACTTTCTTTTTTCATTAATTAACTCTGAAAAGACATTTAATTGGAGACAAGTATCTACGCATACTTGTAGTTCAAGTTTGTCAAGATGCAAAATCTTAGGAAGAAGTTGAACCTCTTGTCAAAACTCTCTGTGGTTTCTGATACGGAGTATATTAATTGACTGTCCGATTGGTGCCTCCAAAAGCTTTTTGTTAAAACTTTCAAAGCAACCTACAATTTACTTGTAGTTCAAATTTCACCTAGTTTTGATGAATCTACATAGAGTCATTCAAGGGCGGAGTTAGCTAGGAAGTTTGAAAACTCATAAAACATAGGAATCGTTAGTACAACATGTTGGTCCACTATATATATTAGTAAGTTGCACGTGCCTTGCACGTGAGACTCAGATAGTAGACGTATGACATATCATCTCTATATACAATTATAATTGGTAAAGCACAAAAAATTATAAATTCGATCAACATCTATAAAGTATGGGTGTATATTTGGTCCTTGTACTTTGTATCATCATGTAGAAGTCAATGATTATTAGCTACTAAACACATGAAATTTTTGATAACATGGTCTAGAGAAACAAGGGAGAAGATTCTAGTGTGATGGAGAAGTGCGTTTTGAGGTTTGTGCATAGCATTCATTATGCCGAAGACTGTCAATAGAATCTTCTAGATGCTAGAATGGAAAAGAATATCCAACAGCTAGACAATTTGGGATTCGCGAGTCTTGATCCAACGGTCAATATTCAAGTTATTCATACACTATAAGTGGTTTGTAATGAAGACTATCAATAGAATCTTCAAGATGCTAGAATGGAAAAGAAGATACAATGACTAGAAATGTTTGGATTCGTGAGTCTTGATCCAACGGTTAATATTCAAAGTTGTTCGTGCACTATATAGTGGTAAGATCATGTAGAAGTCAACGATTATTAGCTACTAGTAAGTTGCACATGAGACTCAGATAGTAGACGTGTGACATATCATCACTATATAAAATTATAATTTGTAGAGCACAAAAAATTATAAATTTGATCAACATCTATAAAGTATGGGTATATATTTGGTCCTTGTACTTTGTATCATTATGTGTAGAAGTCAAAGATTATTAGCTACCTAACACATGAAATTTTTGATAACATGCTGTTCAGAAACAAGGGAGAAGATTATAGTATGATGGAGAAGTGTGTTTTGAGGTTTGTGCGTAGCATTCATTATGCCGAAGACTATCAATAGAATCTTCTAGATGCTAGAATGGAAACGAAGATCCAACATCTAGAAATGATGGGATTCGCGAGTCTTGATCGAACTGACAACATTCAAAGTTATTCGTACACTATATAGTGGTTTGTAATAAAGACTATCAATAGAATCTTCAAGATGCTAGAATGGAAAAGAAGATCCAACAACTGGAAATCTTGGGATTCGCGACACTTGATCCAATGGTCAATATTCAGTAAGTTGTTTGTACACTATATAGGGGTAAAGTTAATGATTATTAGCTACTAGTAAGTTGCACAGGAGACTCAAATAGTAGACGTATGACATATCATCACTAGATAAAATTATAATTGGTAAACCACAAAAAATTATAAATTTGATCAACATCTATAAAGTATGGTTGTATATTTGATCCTTGTACTTTGTATCATCAGGTAGAAGTCAAAGATTATTAGCTACCTAACACATGAAATTTTTGATAACATGGTCTAGAGAAACAAGGGATAAGATTCTAGTATGGTGGATAAGTGTATTTTGAGGTTTGTGCATAGCATTCATTATGCCAAAGATTATCAATAGAATATTCTAGATGCTAGAATGGAAAAGAAGATCAAACGGCTAGAAATGCTGGGATCCACGAGTCTTGATGAAACAGTCAACATTCAAAGTTATCCGTACACTATATAGTGGTTTGTAATGAATACTATCAATATAATCTTCAAGATGCTAGAATGGAAAAGAAGATCCAATGACTGGAAATGTTGGGATTCGTGAGTCTTGATCCAACGGTCAATATTCAAAGTTGTTTGTACACTATGTAGTGGTAAGATCATGTAGAAATCAACGATTATTAGCTACTAGTAAGTTCCACGTGAGACTCAGATAGTAGACGCATGCCATATCATCACTATATACAATTGTAATTGGTAAAGCACACAAAATTATAAATTTGAGCAACATTTATAAAGTATGGGTGTATATTTGGTCGGTGTACTTTGTATCATCATGTAGAAGTCTAAGATTATTAGCTACCTAACACATGAAATTTTTGATCACATGCATGGTCTAGAGAACTAAGGGAGAAGCTTCTAGTATGACAGAGAAGTGTGTTTTGAGGTTTATGCATAATATTCATTATGCCGAAGACTATCAATAGAATCTTCTAGATGCTAGAATGGAAAAGAAGATCCAACGGCTAGAAATGCAGGGATTCGTGAGTCTTGATCCAACGGTCAACATTCAAAGTTATTCGTACACTATATAATGGTAAGATAAGATAAGATACAAGTAAGTTGCACGTGTCCTGCACGTGAGGTTCAGATAATAGACGTCTGGCATATCATCACTATATAAAATTAAAATAGGTAAAGTGGAAAAAATATAAATTTGATCAACATCTATAAAGTATGGGTGTATATTTGGTTCTTCTACTTTGTATCATCATGTGTAGAAGTCAAAGATTATTAGCTACCTAACACTTGAAATTTTTGGTAACATGTTCTAGAGAAACGAGGGAGAAGATTCTAGTATGATGGAGACGTGCATTTTGAGAGGTTTATGCATAGTGCATTCATTGTGTTCAAGACTATCAATAGAATCTTCTAGATGCTAGAATGAAAAAGAAGATCCAATGGCTGGAAATGTTCGGATTTGCGAGTCTCGATCCAACGATCAATATTCAAAGTTATTCGTACACTATATAGTGGTAAGATAAGATGTCTAAAAACATGGCTTGTGGCATTCAGATCCATACTCTTCAGACTGTCTTTACAGAAAGGAACAATCTCGTCGTTAGTCGGAAAATTAAGAATAATATTTCCTGATATTTGGAAACTCACATCGACGACATTGTTTACTGCAAGAAGATGCACCCGTCTACCTCTGAAAAGACAATTAACTCAAGAGCAATCTATCGCATTTACTTGTAGCTCAAGTTTGATCTCATTTTGTTAAATTGTCAAGATGCAAAATCTTAGCAAGAAGTTGAACTTGTTGTAAGAACTATCGGTGGTGGTTTGTGATATATTAAATCAACCCCCAATGGTTACCTCCAAAAAACATAAAACTTTCAACGCAACCTACAATTTACTTGTAGTTAAAAAATGATCTAATTTCAATAAATCGACATAAAATGAATTTCAAGTGGGCAAAGTTAGCTACAGGAATAAGTTTGAAAACTCATAAAACATGGGAATCATAAGTACAACATGATGGTCCACTATATATGTATGCAATCTTGGCTTGTGGCGTTCAGGTCCATATCCTTTGGACTTTGTTTATAAAAACAAATAATAATTTCATCATCACTCGGAAAATTAAGAATGTTCTTTCCTGATAGTTAGAAACTCACACCAGCGGTACTCATTACTATAAAAAGATGCATCCATCTACCTCCAAAGAGACATTTAATTAAAGAAAATCTATCGCGCTTACTTGTAGCCCAAGTTTGAGCTAATTTTTTGTTAAATTGTCAAGATGAAAAATCTTAATTAGAAAGGAGTTAAAAACCTATTGTCAAAACTCTCGGTTGTTTTCTGATATATTAACTGATCCCTCAATGGGTACAGCTCCAAAAAAATTGTAATTCTTTAGAAGCGACCTACAATAATTTAGTTGTTGTAGTTCAAGTTTGACCAAATTTCGATAAATATAGGCATGAAGTCATTCAAGTGCGGCGAAGTTAATTAGCTACATAGGGAGTTTGAAAACTCATAAAACATGGGAATCGTAAGTAAAACACGTTGGTCCACTTAATATGTCTAAAATCTTGGCTTATGGCATTGAGATTCATATTCTTTAGACTTTCTTTACATAAAAGAACCATCTCGTCATAACTCGGAAAACTGAGGATTTTCTTTCCTCATAGTTAGAAACTCACACGACGATATTGTTTACTAGAAGAAGATGCACCCATCTACCTACGAAAATACATTTAATTCAAGAGAAATCTATCGCGCTTACTTGTAGCTCAAGTTTGATCTAATTTCGTTAAATCGATAAGAAGTCAATGAAGTGTGCAAAGTTTGCTAGGAAGCTTGAAAAATCCTAGTACTAAAAACTTGGGCATTACGTATAAGTAACCGTTGGTCCAGTTTGTGTGATAATTGGGGTTGTTGCCTTTTCTTTTAACTATGGTAGGTCTTGTAGGAGAGAGGTGCTTGAGAGTTAACACGATCAATGGAAGTACAACTTACATCAAGGACCTCATAAAAAATGAAAATTGCATCCAAGTCCATCCATTTAACATAATGACCCTAAAACTTAATAATGAAGTGTGTGTGTTTTGTGGTTTGCGCATACTAGCGTTCATCATGCTAAAGACTATCAAAATAATCTTTCTCGATGTTAAGGGAAAATACAAGATCCAACGGTTAGCAATGTTTGGATTTGCCACTCTTGATCCAGCGGTCAATGTTTGAAGTTAGTTCGTACACTATACAATGGTGATAGTATTATAAGAGATAAGAGAAGATAAAGATATGATAAGAAGTACCACGAATGGCCGATCTAATGGTTGGTCTTGTAGGAGCAAGGTGCTTGAGAGTTAAGACGGTCAGTGGAAGTACAAGTTACATCAAGGAACTCATAAAAACTGAGCAATGAAGTGTGTGTTTTGAGGTTTGCGCATACTAGCATGCATTGTGCTAAAGACTATCGGTAGAATCTTTCTAGATGCTAATAATGGAAAAGAAGATCCAACGGTTAGCAAAGTTTGGATTTTCCAGTCTTGATCCAACGGTCAATGTTCATAGTTTGGATTTGCCAGTCTTGATCCAATGGTCAATTTTCAAAACGGGTTCAAAATTGCCTTCCCTCCCGATCTTTGGCTGATCTTTTGGATAACCTTCCCTCTCGATATTTGAGAAGCAAGTGAAAATTTCAAAAACCGGAAAACTTTGAATTTTTGTGCCACCAAGGACCAAAGTGGTTTCCTTCCTATGTACTCCTCGTCCCTACTCCACACCAACACGCGGCTTACGAACACTCCAGAGACACAGAGCCGTCGTACCAAGGCACACGTGCGCAGCGCCATGCTGTGGACGAGAGGAGAGAGATCAGCCGGACCGGTGCGCGAGGGGAAAGAGGAGGATAGATGGAGCATAGGAAAGGAGAGAGAAAACACACGATTTGTTTTACGTTCATAGGTCCTGAAATTTACTACTAGTAGAGTGTACACTTTAAGGCCGCAGGAGTACCTCGTGTCAAAAACCCATCATAACTTTGCTCTGACATGGAACCGCCTTCAACTTTTCTTCGCTGCTTCCCTCTTCCCCTGCCAACATTTTATTCTCTCAACATGTACAGCACGTGGTTAGAGGTGAGCATATGTCTAAGCAAAGAAATATACTACTCCCGCATTGTGTAAAAAAACACAACTTAATAAGGCTCAGATTGTAAACGTATGACATATCATCACTATATAAAATTATAATTGGTAAAACACAAAAAATTATAAATTTGATCAACATCTATAAAGTATGGGTGTATATTTGGTCCTTGTACTTTGTATCATCATGAGTAGAAGTCAAAGATTTTTTAGCTACCTAACACTTGAAATTTTTGGTAACATGGTCTAGAGAAACGAGGGAGAAGATTCTAGTATGATGGAGAAGTGTGTTTTGAGAGGTTTATGCATAGTGCATTCATTGTGTTCAAGACTATCAATAGAATCTTCTAGATGCTAGAATGGAAAAGAAGATCCAATGGCTAGAAATTCTAGGATTCGTGAGCCTTGATCCAACGGTCAACATTCAAAGTTATCCGTACACTATATAGTGGTAAGATAGGATAAGATAAGATAAGATAAGATAAGATCATGTTGAAGTCAATGATTATTAGCTACGAGGGAGAAGATTCTAGTATGATTGAGAAGTGTGTTTGGAGGTTTGTGCATAGCATTCATTATGTTGAAGACTATCAATAGAATCTTCTAGATGCTAGAATGGAAAAGAAGATCCAACGGTTGGAAATGTTGGGATTCCCGAGTCTTGATCCAACGTTCAATATTCAAAGTTATTCGTACACTATATAGTCGTAAGATAAGATAAGATATCTATATTTTTACTACTATAGTGGAGAAGTTTTGATTTGGATCCATAGCACCAATCCTGACCGTCTGGCTGTTGGATCCAATTGTTCAGAGAAGCTGGATTCGTGTTGAATAGTACCTTGAGAAAACTCCACCATGCGTGTTCTAGAACCATCATGTCACCACCCCCAAAATTTCATAGCACAGTTGACATGGGCATACCCTACAGGTACTCGAGTTTGGTATATATACAGTATAGATACGGCAGAAGCCCATGGCGTTGCCAAGGCCCAATATAGGATTCGGGTCACTCACGGACACTCCAATAGCTTGCAGCGCAAGAAGAAGCTTAAGATAGCAAGTTCAAAGGGACGAACCCTAATCTGTAACTGACTCGACCTGCTACCTGACACCTAGCTTATCTATATAAAGGCTAGGAGGGGGCGGCGAGGAGGACAATCACAACCCTGGTTTCCACAACCTCGCTAGATTGCATCTGTGCACCCCTGTAACTTTCGACTCCCTCGATAATTCCAAGAGCAGACAAGCAGGAGTAGGGACCTCTACGAGGCCTGGACCTGGGTAAACCTTGTGTCCTTGTGTGCTTGTTTGCTAGCCGATTGATGCCTCTAGTGCTCCCTCCTTCTCCAAAACCCACGTCCATAACAATGGGCATTGACGAGTTAAACCCTTGTAAATTGGCGCCGTCTATGGGAATTGGGAGTGCTAATGTCGCAGCTTCTTCGGCCCCGTCAACCGTGATCTACAACTCTGCAACAGCAGAGATTCGCCAGCTCTTCGATGCCTTCGACTTCACCGTCCACACGCCGGCCACTCGCCCAGATTTTGAGTCCATAGGCGACGGAATTAGCTTGGCGATCGGCAGCTTACGCTTCCAAGTTGGTCGGCTAGGCACACTTCGCCTTCCTGATCAGCCGACGGCTCCTGCGATTGCTCTAGCATCGTGGTTTCCACCACCAATCGGCACCATGAGCAAGCTCAACGACCCGACAACAGTCGAGGGTACGGATGGCGATAGCAGTCGCGGATCTGATCTAGGTGACCTGGCCATAGAGGATGGAGCCTACGACTCCAGATCTGAGAGTTGAGGGAGCAACAGCTTCCCCAATCACTTCATGTGCGCCGTCATAAACGCAGGTGACACCGGTGTCAATCACGACAACACCGGTACTGGCCCGTCCAACGGCGGGAACGGTGGCCCCACCAATGGCACACCCATCAACAACGGAACGGACGGGAACCCAAACCCTACGGCGGATGGGCACGCTGTAGAGTGCATGCTGATCAAACTCTACGACAACGAGTTGGCCCGCTGTCGCGAGGCCCTGCGGGGTAATCCTCTCCCCCTAGGCGCATCGCAACAGATGTTGATGGGATACCAGTGGCTGCTCAACGAGTAGTTCCAGCGCCAGCAGCAAGTAGTCACGCAACTCGACGAGCGCAGAAAAGCAGCGGATGAGTCGAGCCTTTGACGGGCTCAGCTTTCCTCTATGAGAGGATATTATTCCAAGGGCAACAACTACATGGCTGCCAAACGTCGATCTCGACTGGCCCACCTCACTGACAAGGAGCACGAAGAAGACACGAAAGTCCTCGACTTCGTCTCTATGACAGTGGACACGCGAGGCAACAAACTCCCGAAGATGTCGCAAGCAGTGGTGACAGCGGCCACCATGTACCTCCTCAACAAGCAGCTGCCAGCCAGGGATCCGCGAGCTGCCATGCATCGATCTATGATCGCAGGCCTAGGGCTAGTCGAGGCTGCCCTCGTCAAGCAACCGACACCGGAGCTGAAGAAAGGCAAAACCCCAGAAAAATACTACTACTCGTACACCTCCAGCGACGACAGCCACGATCTGTCATGGCGACGTCGCTCAAGGCGGCATGACCGCGACTACGACACACATGATGAAATCACGGAGCGCAAGGTCGACAAGATGCAGGCAAGGCACGCTCGTTCGACTAACTCGGAAGACGATGAGGTGGAGCTTTGCGGCGCCAGATGCTTTAGTAGGGCCATCAGGCAGAAGCGAAAGGGGTTCAAACTCCCATCGGAGTTCCCGAAATTTGACGGCCTGCAGGACCCGAACATCTGACTAGAGGATCACATCTCCTCCGTCAGACTACACGATGGAAGCTCAAGCATGCCAATGCAATGCTTGGAGGTACAGCTGCAAGGCGCCGCCCGCGCATGGCTCAACAATCTCCCGCGCTGATCAATTTGTAGTTGGGAAGAGCTAGTCTACAGCTTCGTGCGCAACTTCAAGGGCACTTACAAAAGGCATGCGTCGATCGAAGAACTAAGAGGCTGCCACTAAAGGTCTAGCGAGTCATTGTGCTCGTACATACAGAAGTGGTCCATCATCAAGAACTCCATAGAAAACATCTTGGAGGACCACGTGATCGACGCGTTAAATGGCGGTGTTTGCCATATAGAGCTCAAGGAGGAGCTGGGACGCTCGAAGCCCAAAACAATCGACCACATGATGGAAATCGTGAATCGGTGGGCGGATGGAGAAAACTCGGTGAAAAAACGTACCTACTCCGACGATGACAATGACCTTGGGCACAGCCGCGATCGCCGAGGGAAACGTCGAATGCGCGTCTACAAGGACCGCGACGAAATTAACATGGTCGTGGCTGGCTACGCCGACAAACACGAGGACAACCGCAATAGCGGATACTACGGTGGTGGATACCGTGACAGGGCAAAAACCATGCAAGTGTGGCAATGCCACACTCGCGACGATGCACTTGGGCAATCCATCCAGGACAAACTGTCCGGACCATGCACTGTACACTTCTACATCGACAAGCACGACGGCAAGAAAAATTCCAGACACCTTCTCAAGGACAGCCACGAATTCCTCAAGCTCCACGAAGGCCTGGCCCAGATTAATCGTGACGCGATCAACCAGGGAAACGGAGCTGCCCCGGGCGCCGTGGCTCACGGAGCGCCACCACCACCACCACCTGCTGTTGCACCAGTCCAGAACCGTGGGGGAGAGCCGTACCCACGAGCGCTGGGCAATATGGGGATGATCCAAAAGGGACGTCCCTCAAATCGAGCGCTGATGGCCACAACTGGCCAAGTCAATTTGGCGATAAACCCTCTAGCTTCCACCACTGAGTACCTCCGTGGAAGCGAGTCCTCCATCACCTTTTACAAGCGTGACCACCAGCACCATCCTCGGACATGTGGCGTTCGCAAGGTTCATGGCAGTTCCATATTATGCCTACCTGCAGATGAAAATGCTAGGTCCAAACAGCGTCATCACAGTCAATGGAAGCTTCGAGAGGTCCGACAGGTGTGACAGGGAATTCAACATAATCTCCCAGTCCTTCGGTATGCAAGAGGAACTCGCAAAATTGAAGGAGTCGATAGACAACATTCTGCCTCCCATGAGGAAGCCAAGCTCTCCCGATCTATCCTTCGACTCGTCGGTGCATACCAAGAAAGTCTAGGTCCACCCAATGGATCCGACAAAGACGACCGTCATCACCAACAACTTGAGTTCTGCATAGGAACTCGCGCTCGTCGAATTCCTCCGTGAGCACTGGGAAATCTTCGCCTGGTGTCCAGCAACATGCTAGGGGTTCCCAGGGAATTCGCCGAGCACTCACTCAACATGAATCTAGACGCAAGGCCAGTCAAGCAGACAATACAGCGACTGTCTGAACCAAGAGAAAAAGCAGTCAGTATGGAGATCAATAGAATCCTCGACGCAAATTTCATATGCGAGATCAAGGAAAGCACCTGGCTCGCCAATATAGTGATTGTGCGTAAAAAGACATGGATATCCTGCGGATGTGCATGGACTTCACCTCCTTGAACAAGCACTTCCCAAAGGATCACTTCACGTTGCCACAGATCGACCAAATAATCGACTCCACTGTGAGATGTGAGCGCCTTTGCTTCCTCGACGCCTACTCAGGCTACAATCAGATTCGAATGAAGGAGTAAGATCAAGAGAAGATGGCATTCACGACACCCTTTGGTGTATTCTACTACAACACGATGCCTTTCGGTCTAAAAAAACATGGGAGCCACCTATCAACGATGCATGCAGGCTTGCCTAAAGAACCAACTTGGTTGCAATATCCAAGTCTACATCGACTACATCGTCATTAAAACCAAAGAGGAAGCCACGTTAATCGACGATCTCTGCGAGATCTTCGCTAATCTCGACCACTACCAGATCAAGATCAATCCGGAGAAATGTGGCTTCGGCGTACCATCTGGGTAACTACTCGGGTATCTCATATTTGCGAGGGGGATCGAAGAAAACGCGAAGAAAATAAAGGCCATACTAGCCATGGAGAAGCTAAGGAATGTAAAAGGCATCCAGCAGCTGGCTGGGCGAATTGCGACGCTCAGTCGATTCATCAGTCAAATGGGCGAAAAGGCACCGCGCTTCTACCAACTTTTTCGTAAAGCTGACAAGTTCGAGTGGACACACGAAGCACAAGAAGCATTCGAAGACCTCAAGTGTCTACTGTCCACCTCGCCAGTACTGGTGACGCCCTGCGAAAAGGAGCCGCTGCTGCTATATATCTCCGCCACCAACCAGGTGGTCAGCACTGTGCTCGTGGTGGAACGAGCCAAACAGAACAAAGTCCATGGGGTACAACGCCTAGTATACTACCTCATCGAGGTGCTCATGCCAACAAAACAGCGGTACCCGCACTACCAGAAGCTGGTGTATGGCGTCTTCATGACAGCCATGCGACTATGCCACTACTTCCAGGAACACCCAATCATAGTGGTGAACGACACCCCACTCAGACATATACTCAATAATCGTGACGCTACTGGGCGAGTCCCGCTCTGGGGCATAGAGCTTTCGCCACGCGACATCACATATGAGAAGCGCGACACAATAAAGTCGCAAGTTATCCCAGACTTCCTCGTGCACTGGATGGAGAACCAACTCCCTGACAAACCAGATATGTCCTGTCTCTAGACAATGCACTTCGACGGGTCTAAGCGAAAGGATGGAGCTGGCGCAGGTGTCATACTGACATCACCCTAAGGATACAAGATGAAGTATGTTCTGCGAACGCAGTTCACAGCCTCCAATAACGAGGCTGAGTATGAAGCCTTGATCCATGGAATGAGGATGGCGAAAGCCTGTGGCGCCAAGAGGCTCATCATCTATGCCGACTCCAAGCTGGTGGTCAACCAAACGATGCACGAGTGCGACGCATTGAGCGACAACATGATCGCCTACCGCGACCTCTACGACACACTCGAAGGAGACTTTGACGGTTGTGAGCTGCGACACGTTGGCAGCGAATGCAACGAAGAGGCGGATGTACTTGCCAACATAAACTCCACCTGTGCCCCAATACCACACAGAGTATTCCTCGAGTGCATCTGCGAATGCTCCATCAAGCCCAAGGATCTAGAGAAAAAGCAAGCACGTCTATGGACTCGATGACATGGAGCTTGGTACAGGACTCGAGGGCCCAATGGAGGTCATGATGATCAAGCCATCCTAGACACAGCCATACATCACATACTTGCTCAGCAAGAGGCTGTGAGATGACCCGACTGATGCGCGACACATAGCACGATGGTCCAAGGCATTCAACGGCGAACTATACAAGCGCAGCATCACAGGAGTTCTTCAGCAGTGCGTATCCAACGGGGACGGAAGAACCGTCCTCCTCGACATACACGAAGGCACCTGCGGACACCACGCGGGCAGTCGCGCCCTCGTCACCAAGGCTCTACGAGCTAGATTCTACTAGACAACGGCCATGCATGACACCAAAGATATCGTCCAGTGCTGCAATGCTTGCTAGTGATTCGTGGATAAACCACACACACCAGGCACAGAACTCAAGCCAATTCCAGTAGCTTGGCCCTTTGCACAATGGGGACTCGATATGGTTGGCAAGCTCCCAAGGTCCTCGCGAGGAGGCTACGTCTACCTCTTAGTCGCGGTCGACAAATTTACCAAGTGGATTGAGGCCATGCTGGTGACGAATCAGTCAGGAGCCAACACCGTCAAGTTCTTTGAGTCCATCGTCTATTGTTTTGGAGTGCCACACAGCATCATCATGGACAACGGGACAAACTTCACCTCCAAGGAGTTCCAGGAATTCTGCAAAAACCTGTGGATAAACATTAGCTATGCCTCGATGGCTCACCCTCAGACCAACGGTCAAGTCGAAAAGGCCAACGGCCTCATCTAAGGCAGAATCAAGAAATGACTCCTTCGGCCACTCGAACAAGCTGCTGGGTGCTGGCCAGATGAGCTACAATCTGTACTTTGGAGCCTATGCACAACTCCAAACAACACCATGGGAGTGCGCTACAAAGCCCTACGGGTGGTTGCATACAGCGAGGAGTCAACTCTCGCACTCGAACACTATGTTGACCTCCTTGACGAGGCACGCGAGATCACAGCGGAGAGATCCACGATCTACTAGCAGAGTCTCTGCAACTACCACAGCAAAAGGCTACGCCCCAGATCCTTGGTCGAAGGAGACCTAGTCCTGCGACTGAAGCAGCAAGTGCATCTCAAGTTCGAGTCCCCTTGGGAAGGACCTTATGTAATTACCGAAGTAATCCCAGGTGGTGCCTATCGCCTTAAAGGTTTCAAGAGTGGAGTCGCGTACTCCAACCCCTGGAACGTCGCGTAGCTGTGCTGTTTCTAGCCTTAGTCATTTTTCATTTACAAATAAGGCTATTTATCCAGGCTACTTAGCCACACATTGTACCTCGTACTATCCTGTGAATAAATAAAGCTAAGTGCGCCAAGACTCTGTGTCTTTTATATTTTTGCAATTATTCACTCGGGGACTGCGCCACCCTTTACACCTTCGTTCTACGAACAAATCGCAGTATCCTGAGTAGCTGACACACTACCAATCAAACCCTTGATAAACACCAACCCAGCTATAATGCACTTGATAGGTTGGCAAGGTGTTGAGATAAATACAAGTCATGCTAACAGAAGGAAACTACAAAGTACAATACACTCGAAAATCATACAAGCTAGCAAGCTCTTCGTATATCAATGGGTATTAAATACACCCACCATAATCATATGAACTTTACAACAGATACACATCTATGTGCAGGGTACAAACTACGCTACTGTTGCAAAAGATGAACATTCATCTGCTCTTCAAAGAAGTCGATGATGTCCTCGGCTGGCCGATCAACTGCCTGGTAGTTCGGCACCATGTTCTAGGCGGCGGCGGTCCAGCAGCAATAGTCGCTATGTCCACATCTGGCCGATGCAGTCGCACCAGCGACAGAGCAGCCTTCGCACCTGTGACCAGTTGCTGTCGCACGCAGTCGCGGACCGCGCTTATATCTTGAAATTTTGCCGAAGAGCTAACAGGCTTGAAGGTACGTCGTCTAGCGGAAACATCGTCTGGTAAATATACTTCAGGCAAGATTGTGCCTTCTTCAAGAACTGAAGCACCCGCGAGGCGCGATCCTGCAAAGTCGCCAACGCGACTGCACGGTCATGATCCACCCAAAAATACCCACTAGCTTGTAGCCGCGCCTGGGTTAGGTTATTCATCCGAATGGCCACCCGGTCCTTCTCATCCTGCGGATGGCGAGCGCTTACAACTACAAAAGCAAGACCAACAGCATAAGCCAAGGCATCGCCGCGAATGGCTAAGGAAAAGATAATAAGATAGAGAGCTAACATTTAAAGTGCTCGTTCAACTGAGTAACTTCATCTAGAAGATACTTCTCGCGGGTGGTGGCCTTCTCCGCCTTCGACTTCCACACATCCGCCTTACCACAGATCCCGCTCCAACTACTTAATACGGTCATGCAGCCGCGAGAGAAGCGACAGCTCCTCCACCTTTGAACACGGTTGTGCTGCGTTTTCATCAGTGGGAGGAGAGTCACGAGGATCACTCGAAGGACCCTATTACAATCAAGCAAGAAGCAAATAAGGAAACAAGAATACATTGATAGAAGTACAAATGTATTTGAATACAGCAAAGTATTGACAGGGACACCCCAGAAAAGCATGGTTTAGACAAAAGGCAACTACGGCTATTAAAAATGGCAACTAAGGAGCAATCTCCTTCTTCGACTTGGACTTCGACTTTGGGGGCCTCATTGAATCTGTGGAAGTCTCCAACACCACAGACTTTTCGGTGGTAGCCCCAGACGCCGCAGTCTTCGCCGCCTTCTCTCGCTGCAGCTCCATAGAGTATCTCGCAACAGTATCAATGAGTTGCGGCCCATACTTACCACAACCAGTAGTGAAGGGAGCAAACACTACCTATTGGCCATCCGCGTCGACAGGCATCGCCTTGGAGATCGCGTGGGGGTCCAACTCCACGCCATGGGCTTGCGCCATCGTGAGTGCCATGGTGGCGCCGACACATCGCTGAGAATTCTTGAAATCCATGGGAATACCTTCGGCGAAGGATTCCACTAGGTCATCAAGATTGTCAATTAGGCTGGCCTTGGGGGTCAGGTCCTCGAAGGCGACTCAGCACATCTTTGGCCTTCCCGAGTGTCTCTTGGAGGGAGACACCGCGGTCCTCGACTGCGGCCATAGCGCCAGCAAGAGCATCCTCAGGACGCAAGGCCTAGGCGTCGAAACTGAGACCAGTGGTGTCTACAAATATAAAGTGTCAGCATAAGGGCGAGAAGACCAAGCTAGGGAAAACGCAAGTAAAGCAGTGCAAGTATCGGAGAGTGCCTTTGTAGTCGAGAAAAGTTTTTCCGTGAACAACTTCTCCCTCTCAGTAGCAGAAGCACGTAGGTATTCCTCCCGCTTCTGTGACTCCTCCAGGGCCACGATCGCCTCATCGTGTTTCTTCTCCATCGTGGAAAGACCCTTCTCGAGGGAAGTAAAGCGGCAGAGAAGTTCATTATGCTCACCTACAAAGGGTAGAACATATAAAGTACATGAGTATACGAATCTCAATACAAAGGAGAAAAAAGAGATAACGATTAGAACAAACCTTCGACTGCACGATGGCGATTTTCTAGTAAGGCATGCTGTCGACCCATAGCAAGGATCTACTCTACAAGGTGAGCAGAATCCTTTACAATAGGCTACATCCAAAGAAAATAAAGCTTCAGCATCAACAAAAAGCACAAACTCCAAAATTCGACTGCCAACAGCACTTACGTGTTCCCCCAGGGACTCTAAAGATGACTGTCGGGTAGGCGTCCGTGCAACCATCTAGTGCCCCCAGGGCATGGGGGAACTCGAAGAATTGGCGCCGGAGTGGGCTGGCACTGGAGGAGAAGGCGACTATACAATCACCTCCTTGTTCTTGGAGTCTACGACTCTAGATTCTTTTAGAAATTGAACGTCATTGGAAGACGACGGCACCGTTTGACTGAAAAATAGGCCCAACACCACTTCAGAAAAGAAACTTCGAAGAAAACAAGATGAATTCGCGGATATAAAAACTCACTAGTTAAATTTGTCGAGGTCAAAGGAGTCATCCGACGATCCTTCGGCAACCGCAGCTTCTTCCGAGCGGGAGGAGCCATGGCGTGTACATGCACTGTGGGAATCGGCTCCTCTGCAGTAGCAGTGGAAGAACCCTCCAGCATCGTCGGCGAAGAAGCGTCAGAATCCTTGCTGCGGGAGCGCTTGCGAGTGTCGTGGCCACTGGACTCGGGGGCTTCCTCCTCTTCTTCAATCGGGACGGTCGAATTCGACTCATCCTCTTCCACCGCTTCACACGGGATAACCCCTTCAGGCTAAGGAGGCATGCTAGAAGCCACTTTCCAGTCCTACAATCAGAAGAAACATTAAGTATATATCAAGCACTTGGCAACCAATCGAAAAATTCAGACTACTTCACAGGAAAACTCTACCACAGGTGGAGGGTTGTTGCTGTCGAAAGAAGGCACGACTGATTCGCCTAGGAGATCTTCCTTGGCAGTATACTTGGTCACCAGCCACAACCTCCTGTCCACCTCACCCACAGAAATGCCCTCCACAGATATGCGAGTGACATCGCCAGCGCTGATCTAGCGGTACATCGGATGGGCTCTAGCCTGCAGAGGCTGGATACGGCGGCGCAACCACGTGCAAATTAGTACAGAGCCACCTTCTTCTTTGCCTATACGGCCTTCGAGGTCGCAGACATGCTGATACATCATCTCCATCTCCTCGGACTTGTCGGGCATCACGACGTTCTTCCAGGAGCGCCTCCTCTTGCAAGTCGCCATAGGATCGAAGGGCACGAGTCCGTAATGCTCTTCGTCGGCCTTCTGGTTGCGGATGTAGAACCACTTATCTCTCCACCCTTGGACAGACGCAGTGAGCTTGATATCGAAGTAAGTGGCGGAGGAGTCGACGTGGATCCCACAGCCCCCTACGTCGTAGACTACCGAACTAGACATCGACTGACGTTTGAGCTTAAAAAGCTTCTTGAAGAGACCGAAGTGTGGCTCGATTAGCCAACAATCGCAAAGTGTGATGAAATAGGTGATGTGGAGAATCGAATTTGGGGACAGCTGGTGCAGCTAGAGCCCATAGAAACAGAGAAGACCCCTAACGAAAGGATGTAGGGGAAGAGAGAGACCGCGGATGATGAACGCAAGGAACATCACCCAGAAACCCGCAGGAGGAACAGGAATCACCTCCTCGCCAGGCACGCAGGAGTCGCCTTCCGCAGGAGGAAGTTCTCCATCTTGACGAAGATTGAACAGCTCTGCGGGCTTGATGGTGGATGGGCGCTAGGACCCATTGGTGACATGAGCCCCCGCGCCCTTCTTCTTCCCAGCGCCGGCGGCGCTGGTACCCAAGGTGGGGCCTGTTCGTCTGAGGTACCAAAGTTCGCAGGCCAGCGTATGGCGGTACCTAAGTTGCCTAAAATTGCCGCGTTTCGAAATGTTGGGCCGCCAACTACTGAGAGGGGCCATTTCGAGGCAAACTCATCTCACCCCTGCCAAATTCAAACATTCCGTTAAACTGCCCCGTGAAGTAGACAGTCGGGACCCTCAGGTCGATCATCTGTCCATGACGCGAGCGCTAACGCGGCAACCTCTTAGGCAAATCGAGTAGCTAAGTGGATTGGATGTGTTGACAAATTTCACAAATCCATTCCCACCTTTCCCTTAGCACCAGTGGCGTCGGAATCCACCCTCCAGGTAGGACGATCCCTTCAGACATTTGACTTCCGGCGCCAAGTTGCTGCGCCCAGTTGCTGCACCCAGTCGTTGATCCCGAGCTCCAATGGTGCATGCCGTAGCCATCGCTGCGAGGCTCTAGCCCGCTTCCACCGCCGACGAGCCAAGCAGCTCGGAGGATGATAGATCCTACTACCAAGGAAGAAGAAGTTCTGGCTACAAGAGGGTGAGCTACCCTTCTCTTTGCTATTCACACTAATTATAACTGCTAGTTGGCTACTGAACCTCAAATTGTTTGTTAGCCCAACGCTGACAAACATATTTTGTCCATAGTTTTCTGTTAAGTGGGATCTCCGCGGACCCCCCATACCTTGTTACGGTAGTCCTCTTCAGGTACGACTCTAAGGGCAAGCGGTATGGACACCATTGTATCACGATGGAAGAAGCGCATGCGCAAATCTACACTATATTTGGTATGGTTGCTGCTCTGCGTAATCATGATGAATTTTGGCCGAAGCAGACTGCAAAGAGCTTCACGGATGAACGTGGCATCATGGTTCCTCTAACGTGTGACAGTCAGCTAATTGGGTTGATGAAAAGGTATGCTTCGGCTTGCATGTTTGAGCTGAATTGTGATGTACTGGATGTGGAAGCTGCTGCAACTGGGAGTCGCCCTTCTATTTTTGGACAGGGTGGTTCCTCGAACCCAATTAGCTCCTAGTAAGCAAAGGTCTCTTGGGGTTCGCATATTTGTGCTGAATTGTAATTTTTGTTTTATTTACTTTGTAGATATTGGGAAGTTATGCAACAGTCTTGTTTCTTTGATAGGAAGCGCCGCAAGGTTAGAAACATGACTGCTGGGTCAGTCATTTTGCTGCCCGAAGAAATTAAAAATGAGTGGAAATATGATGCTGGACACGATTCTGGTGTCCATTGTACCGGCGATGCAGAGTACATGAAGCTAAGAAAATTGGCACCGAGGAAGAGGAAGAAGGCAGGAAATGAAGAAGCCAGTGGACATGAAGGCTTGGCACCCAGGCTACGGAAGAAGGCTGCTGGCAATGAAGATGCATAGTAATGTGTTGAACTTGAACCTATATATGTAATTATGTTAAATTCTAGAGCTCTGTGTGTGGCACGTTGCTGGGCGAAACAATCTACCCACGTTCTCTGAGTAAAATGTACCGTGACTTAGGGTTTGGAAACGCCCGAGTCAGTAGTTGAATCCGAAATTGTGATTGTGCCACTACTATCTGAAAACACCCAGCACCGGTTCCACGATTGCTGAGGGGCAGGAGGTCTCCAAATACGACAGAATGTAAGTGGCACAGAAATAAATTATTTAAGCTGCCACACTCCACGAAGCAGCAACTTATTTCAGATGCTGCACAACGACGTGGCAACATAAACAGCAATGGCAACCGATAATGCCCACATGCTTGAGCCCGTCTATCTCACCGCCTCCCTGCTCATGCACCCCCTGCGTCTGGCGAAGCTCCCGGATCTCCATTAACCGGGTGTACGTGCTTCCACTTTATAAATTGTGGATGTGCCATTTGCATGCGGCACAATCCACGTAAATTACGTTTAAACAAACCACCAATTTCAGAATACCACCATGAATAGACAAAAGGAAGTGATGCAGGGTTAAGACAGACTAACGGGAGAGCAATTTTTTTCCTCCCACAACTCCGGGACCACTAGTTCAGACTACTGATGGCCCAAAATATATCGAGCTCGTTGGGGAACCCCAAGAGGAAGGTATGATGAGCACATCAGCAAGTTTTTCCTCAGTACGAAACCAAGGTTATCAATCCAGTAGGAGCAAGGAAACACCCCAAAGGTATAGCTAGCTAAACGTTGGCAGGGCGCACTACCGGTGCCAGGAGCAATGTGGAGACCTGCACAACACAACCACAGAACTCAGTCCCCAACTTGCGATGAGGTTGTCAATCTCACTAGTTTTGCTGAAAACAAAGGATTAAACGTACTGAATGGAAGGAGGTAGTAGTTTGTAGAAAGTAAACACAAAGCAGTAAATAGTTGATCGTAGATTGAATGTAAAAGAAAGGATCGGGGTCCATAGTTCACTAGAGGTGGCTCTCCTTAAGATAGATAACATGCTTCGTGAACAAATTACAGCGGGGCAATTGACAAACATCGAGAAAGCAATACATGCATATACTAATCATCTTGACTCATTTGGAACTTGATTGCGCATTACAACAGCATACATAGACCACCATCCAACTGCATCTATGACTAATAATCCACCTTCAGGTTATCATCCAAACCCCCTGCAGTATTAAGTTGCAAGCAACAGATTATTGCTTTATGAATTTCATGTAATGTAAACAATACGATTGTTCTATGAACAAAGCATTGTTGTTTTCTCCCTAGTAGAAACAACACATCTAGTACCTTAGAGATTTCGGTCACTTCCCCAGATTACCAGAGGCATGAACCCAATATCGATCATAAATACTAACTCTTGGAGTTGCTAGCATCTACTTGGCCAAGATAGCTGCTAACAACGAAAAACATGCAAGATCACAAATAACAAAGCCATGATAGAATCAATAATAAATCTGAAATAGCATCTCAATATCCATCGGATCCCCGCAAACACAACATGCAGAATTACAAATAGATGATCTTGATCATGAACGGAGCTCACAAGATCTAGACATGAAAGCACAAAGGAGGAGAACCAGCCATCTAGCTACTACATGGACCCGTAGTCCAAAGATGAACTACTCACGCATCACACCGGAGGCTTGCATGATGATGAAGAAGGCCTCCAGGGTGAATTCCCCTCTCCGGCAGGGTGCTAGGAAGAGCTTCAGATCCCTCCTGATCTAGGGATGGAGACGACGGCGGCTACAGACTCTTTCGTGGATTTTTGATCGGGTACTTAGGGTTTTCGTCCCGAGGGGATCTTATAGGCGGAAGGAGAGGCCGAGGGGGTGTCTAGGCTGGCCATGCCACCCCCTGGTGCGAGCCAAGCCTGGCCGCGCGGCCAGGTGGTGTGGCCGCCCTCTGGCCCTTTTTCGTCTCGTATTCTGGCATCTGATGACTTCCGGAAAAATAGGCACTTTGGCTTTTGTCCCGTCCAATTCCGAGAATATTCATTTTCTGACTTTCCTGGAACCAAAAACAGCAGAAAACAGGCAGCTGGCAATATGGCTCTTGTTAAAAGGTTAGTCCAAGAAATCATATGAAAAGTACTCCAAAGTGTGGACAAACCACAAGAAAGTGGATAAAACCAAGCATGGAACATCAAAATTTATAGATACATTTGCAATGTATCAACTACTAGGTCAACAAGTAGGCCTATTACAACTTAAAAAGGCGCGGAGCTCAAGCTAAATAGAACTAGTTATCACACATCTCCTTGATCTTCCTAATCTTAGCCCGATGAGCATCTTCCTGCGAGAGCAAGGATCGATTCGTCTGCTCCTTCTTTTTAGCATCTTCCTTGCACAACTTCAATTGTTTCTCTGTATTTTTCCTCATGCATTTGTCAATACTCGTAGTTGTGAACTACAGGACTTTGGCCTAGTGAAGACCATTCCTTGCTTTAGTCAGCTCTTGCTCTGCTTTAGCCTTCAGGGCCAACGCCACGTCCCTCTCCTTCTCGACTTTGCTAACCTTGTCTTGCACCCTCCTGAGATCTCGGTTAAGCTTGGTCGTGTCAACTAGGTCCCATAGCTTCATCTCAACACTATCAAGAAGTGAGCTGACTACAGATTCTTTCAACTCAACAGTCATATCCCATAGTTTGTCCAGCGTTTTCTGCATCGATTTGGGCCACTCTGGGTCTACCCATTTGACAACACCGCAACTTCCCCCTTGCATCATTGCATGATGTCCTTGACACCATAGAAACCTCCTGCCTACATTTCGTCCTACGAACGCTACAAATTTAGCAGGCACATGTGCATGTTTACATAGCAGAGGACTGTCTTCATCCACTAAACCGTGATAGTCGGAGTCATACATCGTCTGGTTGGCCTAACACATCATACGCACATGAGTAAACAGAGTAGATCTAGCTCAAAAAATAGATAACTGGCCACAGATGATAGAGATAGAGATGAGATGACTCACATCAAAATAACCATCCTTGTCGTCACGACGCGTTTCCTCGTCATCCCCCCTTGAACCCATGGTGAGAGGGGAGGGGGATGGCTGCCGGAGAGGGGATTGGGATGGAGGCGCCGTCGGCTTGCGGCTACGGCTAGATGGGAGTGAAGTGGGGAAAGTGGCTTTGAGGGGAAGGAAGAGAAGTACGGGGAGGAAGAGAAGTAATGGGGACGTGACACTAGGATGTGGCCAACTGAACTCGTGAGTCATGACACTCGCAACGGGGGAGCGCCCTGTGTTGCTAGTTTGTCTAGAGCAAGCATGGCCAATCATGCCGCAGAACAGCCTATTCGCGGATTGCTCTCACGAAGACCATCCCAATAGTCCAAGCGCCCCGGTCGAACGGTATGTAATAATCGTCAAGCAGAACAACTGTGTTAGGGCGTGTCTTCTAGAAGACTCGGTCTAACGGCCACCCAATGGGGAGCTAAGGTTAGGGCTTTCCTAAGGTTAATTAGGATCCATATGTGGTTTGTGAAAAGAGCAGACATGCAATGACACTAGTGGATCCATATGTGGTTTGTGAAAAGAACAGACATGTAATCACACTTGATGGATCCATGTGTGGTTCATGAGAAGAACACACATGCAATGACAATGGTAGATCCATGTGTGGTTTGTGAGAAGAACACACATCCAATGACACTGGGTGTGGTTCATCAAAAGAACACACATCCAATGACACTAGTGTGGTTCATGAAAAGAACACACATCCAATGACACTAGCTATGGTTCATGAAAAGAACATACATGAAATGACACTGGTGGATCCATATGTGGTTTTTGGAAAGAACGGAAATGCAATGACTCTAGCTATGGTTCATGAAAAGAACAGACATGCAATGACACTGGTGGATCCATGTCTGGTTCATGAGAAGAACACATATCCAATGACACTGGTGGATCCTTATGTGGTTTGTGAGAAGAATAGACATGCAATAACACTGGCTGTGCTTCATGAGAAGAACAGACATGCAATCACACTAGGTGGATCCATGTGTGCTTTGTGGAAAGAACAGACATGCAATGACTCTAGCTGTGGTTCATGAAAAGAACACACATGCAATGACACTGGTGGATCCATGTGTGGTTCATGAGAAGAACACACATGCAATGACACTGGGTGTGGTTCATGAAAAGAATAGACATGCAATGACACTAGTGGATCCTTATGTGCTTTGTGAGAAGAACTAACATGCAATGACTCTAGCAATGGTTCATGAAAAGAACACACATGCAATGACACTGGTGGATCCATGTGTGGTTTGTGAAAAGAGCAGACATGCAATGACACTGGTAGATCCATGTGTGGTTTGTTTAGAGGAACATACATGCAATGACAGTGGGTGTGGTTTGTGAAAAGAACAGTCATGCAATCACACTAGGTGGATCCATGTGTGGTTTGTTTAGAGGAACAGACATGCAATGACACTGGTAGATCCATGTGTGGTTTGTGAGAAGAACACACATCCAATGACACTGGGTGTGGTTCATCAAAAGAACACACATCCAATGGCACTGGTGTGGTTCATGAAAAGAACACACATCCAATGACACTAGCTATGGTTCATGAAAATAACAAACATGCAATGACACTGGTGGATCCATATATGGTTTGTGGAAAGAACGGACATGCAATGACTCTAGCTATGGTTCATGAAAAGAATAGACATGCAATGACACTGGTGGATCCATGTCTGGTTCACGAGAAGAACACACATCCAATGACACTTGTGGATCCTTATGTGGTTTGTGAGAAGAATAGACATGCAATAACACTGGCTATGCTTCATGAGAAGAACAGACATGCAAACACACTAGGTGGATCCATGTGTGGTTTGTTTAGAGGAACATACATGCAATGACACTGGGTGTGGTTCATGAAAAGAACAGACATGCAATGACACTAGTGAATCCATATGTGGTTTGTGAAAGGAACATACATGCAATGACCCTTGCTGTGGTTCATGAAAAGAACAGACATGCAATGACACTGGTGGATCCATGTGTGGTTCATGAGAAGAACACACATCCAATGAGACTGGTGGATCCTTATGTGGTTTGTGAGAAGAATGGACATCCAATGACACTGGTGGATACTTATGTGATTTGTGAGAAGAAAAGACATGCAATGACACTGGTTGTGGTTCATGAGAAGAACACACATGCAATGACACTGGTGGATCCTTATGTGGTTTGTGAGAAGAACATACATGCAATGACACTGGCTGTGGTTCATGAGAAGAACACACATCCAATGACACTGGTGGATCCATGTGTGGTTTGTGAAAAGAACAGACATGCAATCACACTAGGTGGATCCATGTGTGGTTTGTGGAAAGAACAGACATGCAATGACTCTAGCTGTGGTTCATGGAAAGAACACACATGCAATGACACTGGTAGATCCTTATGTGGTTTGTGAGAAGAACTGGCATGCAATGACTGTAGCTATGGTTCATGAAAAGAACACACGTGCAAAGACACTGGTGGATCCATGTGTGGTTTGTGAATGTAATCACACTAGGTGGATCCATGTGTGGTTTATCTAGAGGAACATACATGCAATGACACTGGGTGTGGTTTGTGAAAAGAACAGACATGCAATCACACTAGGTGGATCCCTGTGTGGTTTGCTTGGAGGAACAGACATGCAATGACACTGGGTGTGGTTCATGAAAAGAACAGACATGCAATGACACTGGTGGATCCATATGTGGTTTGGGGAAGGAACAGACAAGCAGTGACTCTAGGTGTGGTTCATGAAAAGAACAGACATGCAATGACACTCGTGGATCCATGGGTGGTTCATGAGAAGAACACACATCAAATGACACTGGTGGAACCTTATGTGGTTTGTGAGAAGAACAGATATCCAATGACACTGGTGGATACTTATGTGGTTTGTGAGAAGAATAGACATGCAAAGACACTAGCTGTGGTTCATGAGAAGAACACATATGCAATGACACTGGTCGATTCTTATGTGGTTTGTGAGAAGAACATACATGCAATGACACTGGCTATGTTTCATGAGAAGAACACACATCCAATGACACTGGTGGATCCATGTGTGGTTTGTGAAAATAACAGACATAGAAGCACACTAGGTGGATCCATGTGTAGTTTGTGGAAAGAACAGACATGCAATGACTCTAGCTGTGGTTCATGAATAGAGCACACATGCAATGACACTGGTGGATCCATATGTGGTTCATGAAAAGAACACACATGCAATGACAGTAGTGGATCCATGTGTGGTTTGTGAAAAGAACAGACATGCAATCACACTAGGTGGATCCATGTGGGGTTTGTGAAAAGAACAAACATGCAATCACACTAGGTGGATCCATGTGTGGTTTGTTTAGAAGAACACACATGCAATGACTCTAGTTGTGGTTCATGAAAAGAACACACATGCAATGACACTGGTGGATCCATGTGTGGTTTGTGAAAAGAGCAGACATGCAATCACACTAGGTGGATCCATGTGTGGCTTGTGAGAAGAACACACATCCAATGACACTGGGTGTGTTTCATGAAAAGAACACACATCCAATGGCACTAGGTGTGGTTCATGAAAAGAATACACATCCAATGACACTAGATGTGGTTCATGTAAAGAACATACATGCAATGACACTGGTGGATCCATGTGTGGTTCATGGAAGAACACACATCCAATGACACTAGTGGATCCTTATGTGGTTTGTGAGAAGAACAGACATGCTGTGACACTAGTTGTGGTTCATGAGAAGAACAGACATGCAACCACACTAGGTGGATCCATGTGTGATTTGTGGAAAGAATAGACATGCAATGACTCTAGCTGTGGTTCATGAGAAGAACACACATGCAATGACACTGGTGGATCCATGTGTGGTTCATGAGAAGAACACACATGCCATGACACTGGGTGTGGTTCATGAAAAGAATAGACATGCCATGACACTGGTGGATCCTTATGTGGTTTGTGAGTAGAACTGGCATGCAATTACTCTACCTATGGTTCATGAAAAGAACACACATGCAATGACACTGGCGGATCCATGTGTGGTTTGTGAAAAGAATAGACATGCAATCACACTAGGTGGATCCATGTGCGGTTTGTTTAGAGGAACCGACATGCAATGACACTGGGTGTGGTTCAAGAAAAGAACAGACATGCAATGACACTGGTGGATCCATATGTGGTTTGTGGAAGGAACAGACATGCAATGACTCTAGCTGCGGTTCATGAAAAGAACAAACATGCAATGACACTGGTGGATCCATGTGTGGTTTATGATAAAAGCACACATCCAATGACACTGGTGGATCCTTATGTGGTTTGTGAGAAGAACAAACATCCAATGACACTAGTGGATACTTATGTGGTTTGTGAGAAGAGCACACATGCAATGACACTAGCTGTGGTTCATGAGAAGAACACACATGCAATGACACTGGTGGATCCTTATGTGGTTTGTGAGAAGAACATACATGCAATGACACTGGTTGTTGTTCATGAGAAGAACACACATCCAATGACACTGGTGGATCCATGTGTGGTTTCTGAAAATAACAGACATGAAATCACACTAGGTGGGTCAACGTGTGGTTTGTGGAAAGAACAGACATGCAATGACTCTAGATGTGGTTCATGAAAAGACCACATATGCAATGACACTGGTGGATCCATGTGTGGTTCATGAAAAGAACACACATGCAATGACACTAGTGGATCCATGTGTGGTTTGTGAAAAAAAACAGACATGCAATCACACTAGGTGGATCCATGTGTGGTTTGTGAAAACAACAGACATGCAATCACACTAGGTGGAGCCATCTGTGGTTTGTTTAGAAGAACACACATGCAATGAATCTAGTTGTGCTTCATGAAAAGAACACACGTGCAATGACACTGGTGGATGCATGTGTGGTTTGTGAAAATAACAGACATGCAATCACATAAGGTGGATCCATGTGTGGTTTGTTTAGAGGAACCTACATGCAATGACACTAGGTGTGGTTCATGAAAAGAACATACATGCAATGACACCGGTGGATCCATATGTGGTTTGTGGAAAGCACAGATATGCAATGACACTAGGTGTGGTTCATGAAAAGAACAGACATGCAATGACACTAGGTGGATACATGTGTGGTTCATGAGAAGAACACACATCCAATTACACTGGTGGATCCTTATGTGGTTTGTGAGAAGAACATACATGCAATGACACTGGATGTGGTTCATGAGAAGAACACACATGAAATGACACTGGTGGATCCATGTGTGGTTTTTTAAAAGAGCAGACATGCAATCACACTAGGTGGATCCATGTGTGGTTTGTTTAGAGGAACATACATGCAATGACACTGGGTGTGGTTCATGAAGAGAACAGGCATGCAATGACACTAGTGGATCCATAGTTGGTTTGTGAGAAGAACATACATGCAATGACACTGGTTGTGGTTCATGAGAAGAACATACATGCAATGACACCGGTGGATCCATGTGTGGTTTGTGAAAAGAACATACATGCAATCACACTAGGTGGATCCATCTGTGGTTTGTTTAGAGGAACAGACATGCAATGAGACTGGGTGTGGTTCATGAAAAGAACAGACATGCAATGACACTAGTGGATCCATATGTGGTTTGTGGAAAGCACAAACATGCAATGACTCTAGCTGTGGTTCATGAAAAGAACAGACATGCAATGACACTGGGTGGATCCATGTGTGGTTCGTGAGAAGAACACACATCCAATGAGACTGGTGGATCCTTATGTGGTTTGTGAGAAGAATGGACATCCAATGACACTGGTGGATACTTATGTGGTTTGTGAGAAGAAAAGACATGCAATGACACTGGTTGTGGTTCATGAGAAGAACACACATGCAATGACACTGGTGGATCCTTATGTGGTTTGTGAGAAGAACATACATGCAATGACACTGGCTGTGGTTCATGAGAAGAACACACATCCAATGACACTGGTGGATCCATGTGTGGTTTGTGAAAAGAACAGACATGCAATCACACTAGGTGGATCCATGTGTGGTTTGTGGAAAGAACAGACATGCAATGACTCTAGCTGTGGTTCATGAAAAGAACACACATGCAATGACACTGGTAGATCCTTATGTGGTTTGTGAGAAGAACTGGCATGCAATGACTGTAGCTATGGTTCATGAAAAGAACACACGTGCAAAGACACTGGTGGATCCATGTGTGGTTTGTGAATGTAATCACACTAGGTGGATCCATGTGTGGTTTATCTAGAGGAACATACATGCAATGACACTGGGTGTGGTTTGTGAAAAGAACAGACATGCAATCACACTAGGTGGATCCCTGTGTGGTTTTCTTGGAGGAACAGACATGCAATGACACTGGGTGTGGTTCATGAAAAGAACAGACATGCAATGACACTTGTGGATCCATATGTGGTTTGGGGAAGGAACAGACATGCAGTGACTCTAGGTGTGGTTCATGAAAAGAACAGACATGCAATGACACTCGTGGATCCATGTGTGGTTCATGAGAAGAACACACATCAAATGACACTGGTGGAAACTTATGTGGTTTGTGAGAAGAACATATATCCAATGACACTGGTGGATACTTATGTGGTTTGTGAGAAGAATAGACATGCAAAGACACTAGCTGTGGTTCATGAGAAGAACACATATGCAATGACACTGGTGGATTCTTATGTGGTTTGTGAGAAGAACATACATGCAATGACACTGGCTATGTTTCATGAGAAGAACACACATCCAATGACACTCGTGGATCCATGTGTGGTTTGTGAAAATAACAGACATAGAAGCACACTAGGTGGATCCATGTGTAGTTTGTGGAAATAAAAGACATGCAATGACTCTAGCTGTGGTTCATGAATAGAACACACATGCAATGACACTGGTGGATCCATATGTGGTTCATGAAAAGAACACACATGCAATGACAGTAGTGGATCCATGTGTGGTTTGTGAAAAGAACAGACATGCAATCACACTAGGTGGATCCATGTGGGGTTTGTGAAAAGAACAAACATGCAATCACACTAGGTGGATCCATGTGTGGTTTGTTTAGAAGAACACACATGCAATGACTCTAGTTGTGGTTCATGAAAAGAACACACATGCAATGACACTGGTGGATCCATGTGTGGTTTGTGAAAAGAGCAGACATGCAATCACACTAGGTGGATCCATGTGTGGCTTGTGAGAAGAACACACATCCAATGACACTGGGTGTGTTTCATGAAAAGAACACACATCCAATGGCACTAGGTGTGGTTCATGAAAAGAATACACATCCAATGACACTAGATGTGGTTCATGTAAAGAACATACATGCAATGACACTGGTGGATCCATGTGTGGTTCATGAGAAGAACACACATCCAATGACACTAGTGGATCCTTATGTCGTTTGTGAGAAGAACAGACATGCTGTGACACTAGCTGTGGTTCATGAGAAGAACAGACATGCAACCACACTAGGTGGATCCATGTGTGATTTGTGGAAAGAATAGACATGCAATGACTCTAGCTGTGGTTCATGAGAAGAACACACATGCAATGACACTGGTGGATCCATGTGTGGTTCATGAGAAGAACACACATGCCATGACACTGGGTGTGGTTCATGAAAAGAATAGACATGCCATGACACTGGTGGATCCTTATGTGGTTTGTGAGTAGAACTGGCATGCAATTACTCTACCTATGGTTCATGAAAAGAACACACATGCAATGACACTGGCGGATCCATGTGTGGTTTGTGAAAAGAATAGACATGCAATCACACTAGGTGGATCCATGTGCGGTTTGTTTAGAGGAACCGACATGCAATGACACTGGGTGTGGTTCAAGAAAAGAACAGACATGCAATGACACTGGTGGATCCATATGTGGTTTGTGGAAGGAACAGACATGCAATGACTCTAGCTGCGGTTCATGAAAAGAACAAACATGCAATGACACTGGTGGATCCATGTGTGGTTTATGATAAAAGCACACATCCAATGACACTGGTGGATCCTTATGTGGTTTGTGAGAAGAACAAACATCCAATGACACTAGTGGATACTTATGTGGTTTGTGAGAAGAGCACACATGCAATGACACTAGCTGTGGTTCATGAGAAGAACACACATGCAATGACACTGGTGGATCCTTATGTGGTTTGTGAGAAGAACATACATGCAATGACACTGGTTGTTGTTCATGAGAAGAACACACATCCAATGACACTGGTGGATCCATGTGTGGTTTCTGAAAATAACAGACATGAAATCACACTAGGTGGGTCAACATGTGGTTTGTGGAAAGAACAGACATGCAATGACTCTAGATGTGGTTCATGAAAAGACCACATATGCAATGACACTGGTGGATCCATGTGTGGTTCATGAAAAGAACACACATGCAATGACACTAGTGGATCCATGTGTGGTTTGTGAAAAAAAACAGACATGCAATCACACTAGGTGGATCCATGTGTGGTTTGTGAAAACAACAGACATGCAATCACACTAGGTGGAGCCATCTGTGGTTTGTTTAGAAGAACACACATGCAATGAAT
>OU342744.1:269245496-269272054 GCA_910589775.1 Avena eriantha
TGGATCCATGTGTGGTTTGTGAAAAGAACAAACATGCAATCACACTAGGTGGATCCATGTGTGGTTTGCTTAGAGGAACAAACATGCAGTGACACTAGGTGTGGTTCATGAAAAGAACAGACATGCAATGACACTAGTGGATCCATATGTGGTTTGTGGAATGATCAAACATGCAATGACTCTAGCTGTGGTTCATGAAAAAGAACAGACATGCAATGACACTGGTGGATCCATGTGTGGTTCATGAGAAGAACACACATCCAATGACACTGGTGGATCCTTATGTGGTTTGTGAGAAGCACAAACATCCAATGACACTGGTGGATACTTATGTGGTTTGTGAGAAGAACAGAGATGCAATGACACTGGTTGTGGTTCATGAGCAGAACACACATGCAATGACACTGGTGGATCCTTATGTGGTTTGTGAGAAGAACATACATGCAATGACACTGGCTGTGGTTCATGAGAAGAACACACATCCAATGACACTGGTGGAACCATGTGTGGTTTGTGAAAAGAACAGACATGCAATCACATTGGTGGATCCATGTGTGGTTTGTGAGAAGAACAGACATGCAATGACACTGGTTCTGGTTCATGAGAATAACACACATGCAATGACACTGGTGGATCCTTATGTGGTTTGTGAGAATAACATACATGTAATGACACTGGCTGTGGTTCATGAGAAGAACACACATCCAATGAGAGTGGTGGATCCATGTGTGGTTTGTGAAAAGAACAGACAAGCAATCACACTAGGTGGATCCAAGTGTGGTTTGTGGAAAGAATATATATGCAATAACACTAGGTGGATCCATGTGTGTTTTGTGGAAAGAAGAGACATGCAATGACTCTAGCTGTGGTTCATGAAAAGAACACACATGCAATGACACTGGTGGATCCATGTGTGGTTCATGAAAATAACATACATGCAATGACACTGGTGGATCCATATGTCATTTGTGGAAAGCACAGACATGCAATGATTATAGCTGTGGTTCATGAGAAGAACAGACATGCAATGACACTAGGTGGATCCATGTGTGGTTCATGAGAAGAACACACATCCAATGACACTGGTGGATCCTTATGTGGTTTGTGAGAAGAACATACATGCCATGACACTGGTTGCGGTTCATGAGAAGAACACACATGCAATGACACTAGTGGATCCATATGTGGTTTGTGAAAAGAACAGACATGCAATCACACTAGGTGGATCCATGTGTGGTTTGTTTAGAGGAAAAACATGCAATGACACTGGGTGTGGTTCATGAAAAGAACAGACATGCAATGACACTGGTGGATCCATATGTGGTTTGTGGAAGGAACATACATGCAATGACTCTAGGTGTGGTTCATGAAAAGAACAGACATGCGATGACACTGGTGGATCCATGTGTGGTTCATGAGAAGATCACACATCCAATGACACTGGTGGATCCTTATGTGGTTTGTGAGAAGAATAGACATCCAATGACACTGGTGGATACTTATGTGGTTTGTGAGAAGAACAAACATGCAATGACACTGGTTCTGGTTCATGAGAAGAACACACATGCAATGACACTGGTGGATCCATGTGTGGTTTGTGAAAAGATCAAACATGCAATCACACTAGGTGGATCCATGTGTGGTTTGTTTAGAGGAACAGATATGCAATGACACTAGGTGGATCCATGTGTGGTTTGTTTAGAAGAACACACATGCGATGACTCTACTTGTGGTTCATGAAAAGAACACACATGCAATGACACTGGTGGATCCATGTGTGGTTTGTGAAAAGAATACACATGCAATCACACTAGGTGGATCCATGTGTGGTTTGTTTAGAGGAATAGACATGCAATGATACTAGGTGTGGTTCATGAAAAGAACAGACATGCAATGACACTGGTGGATCCATATGTGGTTTGTGGAAGGAACATACATGCAATGACTCTAGCTCTGGATCATGAAAAGAACAGACATGCAATGACGCTGGTGGATCCATGTGTCCTTCATGAGAAGACCACACATCCAATGACACTCTTGGATCCTTATGTGGTTTGTGAGAAGAACAAACATCCAATGACACTTGTGGATACTTATGTGATTTCTGAGAAGAAAAGACATGCAATGACACTGGTTGTGGTTCATGAGAAGAACACACATGCAATGACACTGGTGGATCCTTATGTGGTTTGTGAGAAGAACATACATGCAATGACACTGGCTGTGGTTCATGAGAAGAATACACATCCAATGACACTAGTGGATCCATGTGTGGTTTGTGAAAATAATAGACATGCAATCACACTAGGTGGATCCATGTGTGGTTTGCGGAAAGAACAGACATGCAATGACTCTAGTTGTGGTTCATGAAAAGAAAACACATGCAATGACACTGGTGGATCCATTTGTAGTTCATGAAAATAACACACATGCAATGACACTGGTGGATCCATGTGTGGTTTGTGAAACGAACAGACATGCAATCACACTAGGTGGATCCATGTGTGGTTTGTGAAAAGAACAGACATGCAATCACACTAGGTGGATCCATGTGTGGTTTCTTTAGAAGAACACGCATGCAATGACTCTAATTGTGGTTCATGAAAAAGAACACTCATGCAATGACACTGGTCGATCCATGTGTGGTTTGTGAAAAGAACAAACATGCAATCACACTAGGTGGATCCATGTGTGGTTTGTTTAGAGGAACAGACATGCAATGACACTGGGTGTGGTTCATGAAAAGAACAGACATCCAATGACAGTGGTGGATCCATATGTGGTTTGTGGAAAGCATAGACATGCAATGACTGTAGTTTTGGTTTATGAAAAGAACGGACATGCAATGACACTAGGTGGGTGTGGTTCATGAGAAGAACACACATCCAATGACACTAGTGGATCCTTATGTGGTTTGTGAGAATAACATACATGCAATGACACTGGCTGTGGTTCATGAGAAGAACACACATGCAATGACACTGGTGGATCTATGTGTGGTTTGTGAAAAGATCAGACATGCAATCACACTAGGTGGATCCATGTGTGGTTTGTTTAGAGGAACAGACATGCAATGACACTAGGTGGATCCATGTGTGGTTTGTTTAGAAGAACACCCATGCAATGACTCTAGTTGTGGTTCATGAAAAGAACACACATGCAATGACACTGGTGGATCCATGTGTGGTTTGTGAAAACAATAAACATGCAATCACACTAGGTGGATCCATGGGTGGTTTGTTTAAAGGAATAGACATGCAATGACACTGGGTGTGGTTCATGAAAAGAACAGACATCAAATGACACTGGTGTATCCATATGTGGTTTGTGGAAAGCAGAGACATGCAATCACACTGGGTGTGGTTCATGAAAAGAACAGACATGCAATGAAACTGGTGTATCCTTATGTGGTTTGTGAGAAGAACTGACATGCAATGCCATTGGTTGATCCATGTATTTCATTGTACACGACACTCACTTTCCATTTTTATAGTACTCAGTTCGCCCTTGGTTTTTTGACACTACGCAGTTTTGCCCCCTCTCTCTATCTTTCGTAGAACCCCAAACCTGTGCTCACTCTGTTTGCTACTCCCTGATTGGTTGTCAGAGTTGTCACGCGGATCGTGCGCACCAAGCATTGATTCTGTGCGATCCAACGATGATCGTTGCACATGTCGTGCCCTTCACAGTACAACGTGATACATCACGGACGTCTCCCTCAGCGTGACTTCTACAAGAAGGAACACGAAGCGGTCCATGGAAAAAGTCGTCGAGCGGTCATGTCATGTTTAATCAAGTCTGAAAAGCCTACTGCTGATACTACTACGCCACAACACATGCGTCGTCGAGTGCATGGTCGTCAACGGATAGCTGCAATTTATTGCCACTTGATTTTAATAAGACATATCCCATTTTTTACGCAGCGGCTCTCAATCTCACTTCCAACTGGGCCCCACTATAAGAAGCTTGCACGCGCTAGCCGGAGGCCGAAGAGCTGAGATTGACGAGACCTAACGTCTCCGCCTTCATCGAGTCCCTCGTAGCCATCAACACATCTCTTTACCCGATCTAGCACAACCCCACAAATCTCACCGTACAGCCACCTACCTTCCCCTCTACATTTCCCCTTTTAACTATCACCAATTTTACGGCCGTGTCAAACTTCGTCCTTAGAAATTGTGTATACGCCCTTTGCATGTGGCTCAATATAGAACTACCATGCATGGCCCGAGAAAAAAACGTGATGTACCGTGCGCGTGTCGTGGTGCACGGTGTAGTAGACTGTGCGGTGCGTTGCACGGTGGTGCAACGAAACGTGCCTTGCTTCCATCCATCTTAACCATAGAGCCCCTCTCCGCACACCCACTCTCACTCTCGCTAACTCTCCTCACGCAACCCTCTCCACTGTCCCACCAGCACCCACAAACTCCCGAGAATACCTCGTCCGTGCCAGCGATGGTGGAGGAGGATAAGGTGGCCATTGTCGCCTCCGAGGCCACCGACGAGGAGGCACCCATCTCCTTGACGGTCCCCCTCTACGCGTTGAAAGCAGCCGCCGTCCCTGTGTAGACCCCAGTCGAGCCATCTATGGCAGCCACCGTTCCCGTCCAGGCCCTCGTCCCTGCTACTGGTAGGGCCGCCGAAGAGGAGCCCCCCGCCAGCGAGGAGGCCCCTGCCGGTCACAAGCATATCAAGCACTTCTTGGGCACCTACGATCTAGATAAGTACATCGCTCCGCTGAACCCCTACGACACCGGCATCGACGATAACTAGGGTTTTCTCCCCTCCCTTGGTTCTTCTACCGTTCCCATTATTGGATGTTAGATCTTTGTTTATTAGGATTCTCTTGTTCGCAATTCGATTGCTCGGTCTTCTTACATCATCTACTCCCCCATTTTCCATTTCTTCCAATAGGTTTCCGGCAGCAACGTCTGCAGCGATGATGAGTGCATCCACACCAAGACTCGTCAGGTGTTGAGGAGGCTGCGGGCCGGCCAGTATGACGCCTTCTCCAGGGGCAGCTCCCGGCGCTGCCCCTTCTACAAGGGAATCGCCTTCGGCTAGGTGAGTCTCGCCGGCACCGACTTCAACTCCTTACTGAAGCATGCAGAGGCCCGGGGCTCCAGCATCCACAAAGGTGGCGAGCGCGAGACCGTGAACATCAACACCTACATCGCTGAACACCGGGCTCTCGGCATTCACCTCCGAAACCTCCAGTGGGTGGCCATCAAAGAGGGTTGCATGCCTCTAATCAGGCCCAAGGCCCCCAAGATCAAGGGACTGGGCAGCAAAAAGTGGAGGAAGCGCCGGAGGGAGGAGGCGGAGGCGCGGGCGCATGAAGGACGGGTTGAATGTGACCTTGGATGTAACTGCTGTTGCGATTGTTGCTGCTAAGCAGCTTCTTTTGATTTTCTATATTTTGCTTGCATCATATTTCTGGCTGAATGCATCGAACCTCGTTAAGCAACCTACTTTCTATCGCTATATCCTATTTAGCTATGCACAACTATATCTACATTTGTTTTGTTTTCTAAATGAATGTATTCTGCCTGGTGTGATTTGCTGCTCTAGATTTTCTACCTGATCGGAGGCAAAAAGAGGTCCAAAAGGGAACGAATTATCGAAATGAGAATCTTCTCTAGATTTGCTACCAATTTGGGCAAAATGAAACATATATGTTTAGCGAGAGAGGAAAAGGGCACTCTTTTAAACTGCCAGTTAACGAGCTACCATCTTGACAAGCTACAAGACACATACATAAACATAACACAAAGAGGGTTAAATTTATTTTACTACTATCACTTGAGGCACTAGACATCTTGACAAGCTAACTGAGTTCCACAAAACAAAAACATAACACTGAGAAGTAAAATTTAATTCACTTCTCATCAGACCACTTGAGGCGCTTGCCATCATTCCTAGGCGACCAACTGCGACCATTCCAGGTACTCCACAGCTCACGAAATGCTTTGTCCCACCTAGGATGTGACTTGGCTTCCCTATCTTCAGCGTCCTGCGGCACAACTAGCGGTGCATCATAGGCCTGATTGTTGCCGCTAGAAGATGCCGCCTCTCTGTTTGCTGCTTTAGCTGCAGCCTCTCTATCAGCTGCTTCTACTTCAGCTGCAAGTTCTCTTTCAGCTGCTTATGTAGCCTCTCTATCAACTGCTTCAGATGCAGCCATTTTCTTTGCATATGCAACTTCAAACTCAGCTATTCTGCATTTTGTACAAAGGGCTCCCCTAAGCTCGTCTTCCCTCTTACAAATAGGGAAAAACACGAGGTAACGTAGAGAAAAATGGATCTTCTTGTACAGCTGGTAGGTCACGTAAGCATCTATGGCTGCATACTTCAGGTTTATATCAGACAACGGCCACTCATCCCAGAAATCATGCCTATCCGTAGGGAAATCTTCCTTCATTCTGTCGTACGACTCATCGATGATTCTAGTCGCGAGTGATGTCATTCCATCCTTCCTCGAGCCCCCTAGGATCTTGACAAGACTCTGAATATTGATCCAGTTGTGCGCAAGAATTATAATTCCCTCTTGATAAAATTTCAAAAAATCAGTTGTTTTGTCGACAATGCAGAAAACAGTTCCCTTTTCTACAAGGAACTGGCGCATCGCCGGACAATTCCTGTCAGTCCTGAAAGTATGTAGTTTGTCATCACCAAAATTTGTAACTACAAATATTTTGTCAATGCAAGATCATCATTTGAATATAATTTTGAAAATTTTAGTAAATGCAAGATCAAGACTCTCAACATTGTCTTTTCATAATTTATTTGGTCCTAAATAAAATCCAGTAGTTGCAAGATGAGCAAGTGGATAAAGAACAAGAGGAGAAAACCCTAAAAGCGGTTAGCTACAGAGAGCAGATCTACAAACCGGGAGAGGTGGTAGACGAGGACGTGTTTCCACATGGCCAGTTGAACGACAGCGACTTAACTCCCTTCATATGGGTGCTCCAGGGTGTACTCCAGGTCCAATCCCACAAACTTGTCCTCGTCTTTCTCAAGCAAACCCTCATACATCCTCAGGACTCGCACCACTGTCTCCTCATCGTTGGTGTAGACAACGTCTATCTTCTTATTGTCACGGGTAGTGAAGCTTGTCTCTAGAGTGCGGCGATCTTCCATGGTGGCAAGGAGAAGTAAGGAAGAAGACAGATGACAGGAAGAAGAAGAGTGGTTTCTGTGAGGCAGGGGAATGGTGGAACCGTCAATGCGCTTTTAAGGTAGTGTTTAACGATTGGGACGGAAGTCCAAGGAGAGACACGTGCTGGTGGTCGTTCCAGCTTCTAAGTAAACAAAAAATAATTATAACATCGATACATGTGCCTTGTTTTGTCACATCAATACACTGGGCAGGGGGTCTTGTCCTATCCACTGTGCCAGTGCTGCAAGCCTACGTGACAGCCACCCCACTTAAGCAACGGGAGCGACATAATGGCGAGAACTGACAGGGGGCCAACTTGACGGTCGTTAGCCTGATATTTTGTATTGACACGTAAAGTTGAATTCGTGCCGAAAAATACCCTCTGAGTATTTGGCACGCCAGCTTTGGGCAACGCAGCTGATTGTAAGCAACTTGGGTACGACGTTGCCTGCACACCCGAACTTTCGGGCCGCAAAATGATATTCTCCCCATGATGGCGGCGCCTCCCTTCTTGGTGGAGATAATGGAGGCCGCAGATCCAGCGGCAGATCCTCCCTTCTTCTTGCCCATCTTGCAATGGCGATGCGAGCGCATGAAGTAACTAGGGAAGTCGCGGAGCTAGTCTAGTGCCACGGAGAAGAGGTGCGCAAAGGAGCCGGAAGAGCAACAATGGTGGAGGAAGCATGAGCAAAGAAGAGAGATGTGGGGAATTACCGCATGGTGTATCCCTACTTAACCACCGAGCAGATGACATCCAACGGTCAGTACAAAATCCACTAGACATGTGGCGCACATCAGCACTGACGCGTGGCAAGGGTAAAACCTGAACCATCCCCCACTACTCCCATTACGCGCGGAAATCGAGGAGATGCAGTTAAAACAGAAGATTATGCATGCCTAATCGAATCGAAGTCAGAAATTGGGATCCACTACTCGTCACATCCCATCAAAGCCGCTCACGCGGGCAACTGAAGTCATCTCGTCGTCAACACTAACGTCATCGATTCCAGCAGATGAACATTTTGACTACTTCACTCCTTGCTCGAGTCTTCGACTCAACCAAGCACTCGGGGGCTACTCCTAATAGGCGTGCTGGACGCGCACCCGAAAGAATGTTTGTGCAGGTATGCAAGCTTCACGAAAACCCTTCACTCGAATCAACGATTCGATTGTGGACTACGGGTTACTCCCATAGGGAGCACTGGAAGCACATTTGACTGAAACAAGCAACAAAAGACAACAGAAGTCGCAAAATGTTTTTAGTCCCCACTCGAGTCTATGACTCTAATAGGCACTCGGGGGCTACTCCCATAGGGAGCGCTGGTCGCGCACCCTATGATTATTTTTCTTGTGCATCATACTGTGTGTTGATAACATCCACACTCGAAGGCTATGGTGACTCCGCCTCATATTTTTCCTACAAAGAGACTACGTCTCCTGGGCCACCCGAATCATCTCCACGATGACAAAAATTCGGATGTCGCACTTACAACATGAAGATAAGACCTGAATAAGGCATGTCAACGCATCTGCTATGCACTACCAGAAATATATCCGTGCCTGCAGGTACGACGAATATGCCTTGATGGACGCGTCGAGTGCTCACATTTATACACTGGAATTCGACTCATGTAAGACCTCCACGGCTTGAGTCGAATTACACCAGCACTTTTCTGAATTCGAATCCGGGGACTCGAGTTTGAGTAGATTACGTTGTCTTACCCTAAGGCAATTAACTGATACTGATACATCGGATAAATCAGGCATGTATATCAATAGTCCCTATGAGATTGATAGAACACTCGAAAATATGCTCAGCTATGCACTCGAAAGGCTTCATCAAGTCTCCAGTCGAATTGGCGATTCCACTGGACACTCGGAGGCTACTAACGTGGGCATACCCTACAGGTAGTCGAGTTTGGTATATATGGTCCAAATACGGAAGAAGCCCATGGCGTTTCCAAGGCCCAATACCGGATTTAGGTGACTCACGGACACTCCAATAGCTTGTAGCGCAAGAAGAAGCTTAAGATAGAAAGTTCAAAGGGACGAACCCTAATAGGTAACCAACTCGACCTGCTACCTGAGACCTAGACTATCTATATAAAGGCTAGGAGGGGGCGGCGATGAGGATAATTACAACCCTAGTTTACACAACCTCGCTAGATTGCATCTACGCACCCCTGTAACTTTCGACTCCCTCGATAAATCCAAAAGCAAACAAGAAGGAGTAGGGACCTCTACGAGGGGACTGCTACCCTGCGGTACCAAAGTTCGCAGGCGAGTGTACCGCGGTACCTAAGTTGCCTAAAATTGCCATGTTTCAAAATGTTGGGCCACCAACTACCGAGAGGGGCCATTTCGATGCAAACTCATCTCACCCCTACCAAATCCAAATATTCTGTGAAACTGCCCCGTGAAGTAGACGGTCGGGACCCTCATGTCAGTAATATTTATGTGACGTGAGTGCCAACACGGCAACCACATAGGCAAAACGAGAGACTAAAGGATCATGGTGTGTTGACCAAATTCACAAATCTACTCCCTCCCTCCTTTCGCATGAACCCTAGCACCAGCGGCGTCGAAATCCCCTCTCCAACCAGAATGATCTCTTTGGGCATTTGACTTCCGGCGCCAAGTTGTTGCGCCTACTCGCTGCTACCGAGCTCTAATGCCGAATGCTGTGCCAACCATTGCGACGATCTAGCCTGCCTCTACCGCCGACGAGATGAGCAGCGCGAAGGATGGCAGATCCATTTGCCGAGGAAGAAGTACTTCTGGATAATTGCGGGTGAGCTACTCTTCTCTTTGCTATTCGCACTACCTATAACTGCTAGCTGGCTATTGGTATTACAGAGATATATCGAACATAGAATTGTTTCCTAGCACGACGCTGACAAACAATTCTTATCTTGTCTACAATTTTCTGTCAAGTAGGATCTCCGCTGAACCCAAATACACGGTTATGGTAACCATTTGTGGCTACCACATTAAATTAGTAGATGGGAAGAGCACGTGGAATCAAGCTCACAATCTGAAGATGAAAGTAGCGCATGTGCAGTTATGCACTATCCCTGGTTTGGTTGCTGCTGTGCGTGAACTTGCTGAAATGAGGCCGGAGCAGACTGCACGGTTCAACATCCTTGATGAACGAGGCTTCAAGGTTCCTGTAGCGTGTGATAGTCAGCTAATTGGGTTGATGAAACAGCATGCTGGGCTTTGCGTGGTTATGCTGATTTGTAACATACTAGATGAGGAAGCTCCTGCTACTAGGAGTCCCAGCTATTATTGGACAGGGAGGTCTAACTCGAACCCCTGTTGTTGTTGAGCAAAAGGTGGTTCCTCGTCCGTGACATGCTTCTGTCAGGAAACCTCCTCGTAGGAGTCCCCGTATTGCCGTTGTGGAAAACTCTGCTCTAGAATTTGCTGGTACTAGTCGTCCCTGTCCCTGTGCCCGTGTTGTTGCAGTTGCTGCTCACCCAATCCATGCCGCTGTTGAGCAAACTAAGGCTTCCGGAAGCTGCCCCGCTGTTGTTTCCAAGACCGCCGCCTTGTGTGCTGCTCCTCCTCAAAACCATCCTCAAGTTGTGCGAACCCGTGCTCTGGAATCTGCTGGTACTGGTTGTCCTCGTGTTGTTGTTGATCTAGTCGTTGTTGACCCAATCCCTACCGCTGTTGAGCAAACTAAGGCTTCCGGAGGCTGCCCCACTGTTGTTGCAAAGACTAATGCCTTGTGTCCTCCTCGAACCCGTGCTCAGGTTCAGCGAGCTGCTGGTCTGGAGCCAGCTCATGGTCTGGACTCTGCTAGCACTCGAAACACTGCTATTGTGGGAACTAGTCCTGATCGTCGATGTGGCATGGAAGTAGCTGATCCTATTGTGGCTGCTGTTAGAAGGGGCCCTGCCTATCCACCATGTAATGTAGCTCCCACTGCTAAGGTCCCTCGCCTTGCTCCTAGTCCTGGTACTTCCTCCAAGGTTGATCCAGCTAACCATGACGCTGGTGATGGCGACAGTGGCATTGGGGTTGGTTCTGATGGTGCCGCTCCACCTCTCGAACCTCTCGGAGGTTTCTATCCTGAAGAACCTAATGATGGCAAAGTAATCGTTCATATCAGTGTCGCGGATTATACTGCAAAATTAGATGATGGCACAGAAAAATTCTATGACGAGTTTGATGTAATCCTTGGCAGATACGATCCTGAAGTGGTAGAGTTATCTGACATGATGGCATCATTATGTGTGAAGGTGTTGTGGGGGTCATCCCAGGAAGCACATTTGTTATATTTTGGTTACAGGAGCAAAAAGGCTATCGAAGTGAAAGATACCAGGGATTTAGTCGTACCGTTTACAAGGAAACATTATAGAGGTGAAGTGTACTTCCACTTGATAGTGCAAATGGTTGGAGAGGAATTGGAACTTGACAATAGAGATGATGCACTTTTAGAAGGCATGTGTGACCTAATCCATGGCATCACTGGGGCTAGTGCGACTGAGGGTAGCTTCGAACAGAGGAGAGTCTTACAGAGGAGCGTCATAAAGAGGACCAGGAAGAGCATCCCTAGAAAGGGCACCCCGAAGAAGAACGTCACCAAGGAGACCATGCCAGAGAAGAGGACGCCCAAGAGTCGCACGAAAAAAGGTACCACGCCGCAGAGTACACCCCTAAGATCCAGTCAAAATGCCACACCGAATGGTAGTAGCAAAAACGCTAAGAGGGCTAGCACAGTGGTGAACACTCCTAGGAGTGGTAGCAAAGAGGCGACGATGGCCAGCATGGAGGCTACCACGCCTAGTGGGAGCAGAAAAATACTAATTTGGAGCGCAACACGCTGCTGTCAGGGAATAATGCCAGCACGAAGGAGTTCACGCCCAATAGTAGTAGCAAAAGGGCTAATTTGGAGCGAAATACGCCGCTGAGGTCAGGCAATAATGCCAGCACGAAGGAGAACATGCCCAATAGTAGCAGCAAAAGGGCTAATTCGAAGAAGAACATGCCGCTGAGGTCAGGCAATAATGCCAGCACCCTGGAGCCAACATCCGTGAGGGGAGGCAGGAACGAGATCACACCCAAGAGTGGTAGCAAAAATCCTAGTTCGATGGGGAATGGAACGCAGATGTCAAGCCCTACTGATACCATCAGGAAATATTACATCAGGAAGGAGGATGTACACAGGAACAGCAAGAGGGTTCTGTACAGTCAAGATTAAATTGATTCTGACTACTATTTGTCCACTGAAGTACCTGGGATGTGTGCAAACGTAAGACCACCCCATGTGGTTGCAGCAGAACCAACCGAGTGTCTTGGAGAAAACAGAGTTGCCGGTGAGGTGGATTGGAGGAATATTCCGGTCCATCCGGGTGGAGACGATGGTGCAACCCCACCCATGTGAGTCAATATGATCTTTGCAGTACTAGGCATTAGAGACGATGGCCAGGATTCTGAATCAGATGAAGAAGAGTCACTGTAGAGGATCAAGAATCTGGTGATGATGAAATAGATAAGGAACTTAACGATGAGGCTGGTATTCCAGTTGATGATTTGGGTGTTGAAGTAGAAGAAATGAAACATGACCACGAGTATCCTATAATTTCGGTCAGCACCGAGTTCAGTAGCATGCATGAGTTCAGGATGTCGTTTCGGCATTTTTGTATCAAGGGGGAGTTCGACGTGTATCGACTGAAGAACACTTCCTAGAGGTATGTGGCCGTTTGCAAGTTAACATGGATGAATGGACGGGCCGAGGTACATTGTCAATGGAGGATCACAGCAAGAGCCTTACCTGTGTCGAAGGCAATTAGGGTACTGGGGCAATGAATGCAACAAACCATTAGAACTTTTTCTCTTTTACTCTATAACTACAGTTGCTGTGCGATATCTTTCTGGCAACTAGTCGACTCCGCTTATCTTTTAAATGAATATGTGTTGCAGGTGAACAAAATGGGCCCTCCACACATGTGTCTGACAAGCAGCAAACTAAAATCCTCAATGGCTGATACGGAGTGGGTGGCTATGCAATCTATGTCCATACTAAAGGATAACCCCAAGGAGACCACGAAGAATATTCAGACAAGCCTCGGTTCTAAATACAACATTGTCCTACCGTATTACACGGTTTGGAAAGGTAAAGAGAAAGATCTGGGAGTCTTGCATGGGGATTGGACCAATAGCTTCAGGATGCCGTACAACTTCAAGGCGGGGGTACAAGCTAGGTGTCCGAGGAGTGTTGTGGAGATTGACACCGAATCAGTACATGGTAAAATATATTTCAAAAGATTTTTCATGGCGCTTAAACCTTGCATCCAGGGATTCAAGGATGGATGTAGGTCGTATCTGAGTGTAAATAGCACTGTCCTAACTGGCAAATGGAAAGGTTGTCTGCCATCTGCCACAACACTTGATGCTCACAATTGGATGTTCCTAGTGGCATTCGGGCTGTTTGAAACAGAAACGGAGGAAAACTGGGTCTGGTTTATGAGGCAGCTCAGGAGATCAATAGGCCACATGGATCCATTGGCTATATCCACGGATGCATGCAAAGGGCTAACGAATGCAGTAAAGGAGGTGTTCCCGCAAGCTGAAGGTAGAGAATGCCATGCCCATATGATGCTCAACTTGTACTCACACTACGCAGGTAGCATATTTCGTTACATGTTTCCTGCTGCTAGAGTTTACAAACCTAGTAGCAGCGAATATTTCATGAGCAAGATTTTTGCGGAAGCCCCTGAACTGCTAGAGTATTTACCCATCTATCCTTCGCAGCTATGGAAGAGAAGTCAATTCAACCCTGACATCAAAGTTGATTACATAAACAACAACCTTACAGAATGCCTGAATAACTGGGTGAAGGACATAAAAGTGCGTCTTGTTCATATCTTGATGGACAGCATACGTGGTATGATCATGAAGCTGTTAAATATAAGGAGAGAGATCGGTAGGAGACTTAGAGGACATATGCTACCGCCAGTTGTACAACAACTTCACAAGAGAAGCCAAGGACTTGCTCATCTTAAGGTTCTCCCGTCAACCTGTAGCAGCTGTGAGGTGGTCGATATGTCCAAGAGTGGAAAAAGGGATGTTGTGAACATCCAGCTGCGAGAATGCACCTGCTTAGAGTGGCAGCATACCAGGAAACCTTGCGACCATGCCTTGGACTTCTTGGTGAAGAAAAGAACTCTTTCACATTTGGATCAGTATATGTCAGACTACTACTCTATGGAAAAGTTCATAGCTGCGTACGCTGGATCCGTCGAGCCATGTACAGACCCATCTCACTGGCCTCAAGTCCAACTATTGTTCGAGCTTTGCTAGCCAGTTACAAAAAGGGGCAGAGGAAGACCTCAGGTGAATAGGTTTAAGAATTTTCTCGAGAAGAAGGGTTCAGCTTTCTGTGCAACCAAGAAGGGTAAAAACAGATGCAAGACCTGTCATCTTATAGGCCATAGAGCAGCGAGTTGTCCCCTTAATGCTCCCAAACCTAGGTATGAGATGGTACATTCACAAAAAAATTATTTATAGTCTATAGATATAAGGTAGTAATCCATGTACTGGTTTTTTTATGGGAAGTGCAAGGTAAGAAACAAGACAACTGACTCAGTGATTTTGTTGCGGGAAGAAAACCAAAACGAGTGGAGTGATGATGCTGGACAAGATTTTGGTGCTGATTGTCCTGACTTCCCTCGACCCGGAGATGCAGGGTACGTGAAGGTAAGAAAATGGGCACCTAGGAAGAGGAAGAACGCAGGAGATGAAGAAGCCAGTGGACGTGAACGCAAGAGGAAGAAAGTTGGCACCCAAGCAGAGAAAGAAGGCTAGCAGTGTAGAAGCCTAATGATGTATTGAACTTGAACCTATATATGTAGTTCGGTTAAACTCTGGAGCTGTGTGCGTGGAACTTGCCGGGCAAAACAATCTGCCTCCCGTACTCGGAGTAAAATGTATCGCGACTTTAGGATTGGATACGGCACAGGCCACTAGTTGAATCAGAAATTGTGACTGTGCCACTACTATCTGAACAATCGCAATTGCTGAGCGATTAAGGGGTCTCCAAAATCGATGGGTGTTAGTGCCACAGACATGAATTATTTATAGGTGCTTAATAAATCCATGCTATTGGCATTACACTTATGATAAGTTTGTGGGCTGAAAAACAAGTTCTAAGCTGGTTGCTACACTCCACGAAGCAGCAACTTATTTCAGCTGCTGACGACATGGCAACATAAACTGCAAATGCAACAGACAATGCCCAGATAATGAGGAAATTGTTTCCACTATCTGGCCTAATCTTGAGCCCATCTGTCTCACCACGTACCTGTCCCTGCCTCCCCTGCACCTGGCGAAGCTCCCGGATCTCTCGCTCCATCGCACGAATCTCCTCTTTCTTGTCCCACACAGCATCACGCAGATCCTGAACAAGGTCTCTGTGAAAACCTGTCAATGGCTTTTTGATCCACACAAACTTGTCACAGCCAGTCCCCCTCCCTTCCTGCGTAGTAGATCGAAGGAAACAAAAAAAATTACATTACGCTTTCCAGATCCGGGTTACCATTGTACATACAGTAGGAACTTACCGCTCTGATGCTGCAGTTGCTGAATTTTCCTGCAGTATTTTCGTCAGTCCATGAAATCCATCTCAGCAACTTCTCACCGCACAAACACATCATATCGGGGTAGTAATCGTAGGGTGCCCTCTGGTACCTAATGGGGGCACCCGCCTGACGGCGTTGAGCCGACCCTGATTCCACCCAAGACGAACTGCACGAGCTGCGAGCCATGAGCGAGGGGAGCACGGGTAGAGGAAAGAGGAGCCTTTGGATGTCAGGGTAGTGGTGAAGCGTGATTTATCCCCACTTAATAACTCGGGCAGAATCCTACCGTCCACATTCAACTAACAGGTAGGGGACCTAGCGTGTGGACTTGTCAACCAAACCTCGCGCCTTCGTGGTTCAAAAGCCCTCTCGCACGCATTGGACAAAAAATTTTGGCACCTTGCCCGCGTGCATATCACTGGGAGGCCTTGCTCAAGAACCAGACACGCTTGGCCCACAATCTTACTCCCTCCTAGGAACTTGTCATGGCTCACGTGGGCAGATCCATCCGCTCTACCGCTTCCGGTTAGGCTCGCCACGGCGGATCCACCCCAAGATCCTACCGTCGCAGTATCAAATGGCCATGGTTTCTTGATAGGAGCGACAATGCTACGTATCCTAGCTCGGCCCCTCCTACCTGTAGAAGGACTAACGCGACGTTGAGCTCGAGCAGGAGCCCCCAGGCTCGAAGGCGCTTGGTCAATGCCAAACCCGTGAAGGGAATATTCCCGAGAGGCCATAATAAAGTGGTTATTATCTTATTCCATGTTTATGATAAATGTTTATTTTGCATGCTATAATTGTATTAATTGGAAACATTAATACATGTGTGTTTAATAAACAAAATACAAAGTTCCTAGTAATGCCTCTCATATAAACTAGCTCATTGATTAACAAGATGATCAAGGTTTCCTGATCATGGACATTGGATGTTGTTAATAACGAGGTCACAGCATTTGTGAAATGATGTGATGAACATTCATCCGAAGTATAGCATTATGATCAAAGTCATTATGTTTATATTGGTATAACATCATACGAAGTAATCTTAGTCCTTAGACCATTAGATCATGTTAATTGCTAACACCGGAAGAGTATCTTGATAACATCAAACGTCACACCGTAACAGGGTGACTATAAAGGTGGGTTCAGTTCTACGAAGGTGTTATGTTGAGGCTCATGGATCAAGAGTGGTATTTGTCCATACCGATGACGGATAGATATATTCTAGGCCCTCTCGGTGATATCACATTGAAATAGCTTCCAAGCAAGTGATGTGATCACTAGAATGTTATATCACGGGAACGAGAAAAGAGTGCATGTCGGTAACGAGATCAAACTAGGTATTTGGATGCCAATGATCGAATCTCGGACATGTAATATATCACGAGACAAAGGGATTTATTTACAACGTTAAAGGTTCACACGTTCACAAGCGTCATCATTGAATATGTGGGAGTCAGTACGGATCTCCAGGTACCGCTGCTGATTATTGATCGGAGAGGGGTCTCGATCATGTCTGCATTATTCGCGAACCGTAGGGTGACACACTTAAGGGATACCGATACCATTTGGAGCAAATATGTTTCAGATAAAGATTTAAGAAAACGCTGGAATTATTTCAATAGACACTGAAACTGTTTCGGGTGAAATTGCTGAAATTGCTTCTGCATGTAATATTGAAATGTTGCAGGGGGGTTTATGTGAATGTTTGTTAATTAAAGTAATTAACAAAATTCTGAATAAAATTAATAAAAGAGTTTTATTAAATAAGAGAGCATTAAATTTGAGAAATTTAATGCATTTAAAGTGGAGACTTTAAAAGAGAATGTGAAGGGGCATTTTAATGTGGTGGGGTTACCACCACATGAATGGGGGAGGTGATGGGACACCCTCCCCTCCTCCTATAAAAGGCCCCCCTCTCACTCCTTCCTCACACCTCCTTGTGAAGGATCTCTCTCCCCCTCTAGTATTATTTCCCCATGGTCTCGGATTAGCGAGATACATGTTCCCGGTGGCTTTATCTGGAAAGGAGTTGCTTCTTCTGCTACTTTGCTGGAGCGAGGGACGGAGGTTGTTGGGGTACCGGACGCGTGTGCGATCACGGATACACCGCTGCTTTGCGGTGCTGGACTAGCTGGAGCTAGATCTGAAGGACGTGCTGGAGCCGGACCTGCTAGACTTCATCACGATCTTGAGATCGGCAATTGTATGACTACATCATCCACGAGTTCCATCTCGTTAACAAATCTTTGTTGTCTTCAAGGGTAAGTTCTCCATGGATGTATATCCACCCATTGCTTGTATCTAGTAGATAGATCTTGGCGTATAGTTCCCGTCGTAGGAAATTTTTTGTTTTCTATGCTGCGAACCCAACAGTGGTATTAGAGCATGATCTATGCGTAGGTGCTTTGCACGAGTAGTACACATATGTTTATATGTGGGCGATGATGATCATGGTATTGCTTCTTTCATGTATTTTGGATATTGGTGGCATAGTGGGATGAAGCGGCCCGGACCAACCTTACATGTCATCGCACATGAGACCGGTTCCACGACTGACATGCAACTAGTTTTGCATAAGTGGCTGGCGGGTGTCTGTCTCTCCTACTATAGTCAATATCTGATTTACAACGAGTTACAAATAACTTGGTTATCCTCGTTGTGGTTCCATGTTCGTAGGTAAGAACGGTTCTATCTTCGAAAGCCCGAAGCCACGTAAAACTTGCAATTGATAAATTAGAGGCGTCTAGTTTCGATCGTTGCTGGGCTAGTGTCATGATATGGTAATGTTGTAAGTAGATGTATGATAGATACTCTTACAACACACTTAACGTGTAAGTTCCATAGACCTTGGCCTTACACACAAAGGAATGATAGAGATCATACCACGATGCATATGATTGAGATCAAATGCATGGACCATATCATCCCACTTTACACATTAGATGTTTGCATCTTACATTGCTAGTTTGGCATTTTAGTAGCATTATAAGATGATCCCTCATTTAAATATCAAGATAAAATGTGTTCTTCCTTAAGTATGCAGCATTTTATGGATCGTGTTTCGAGACATCACGTGATGATCGGTGTACTCGACTCTACGCTTTCATACAAACGGGTGTAAGACAGTTTTACACATGCGAGTACTAAGGTTCTTACTTGGCGAGCCTAGCATGTACAGACATGGCCTCAGAACACTGACCAAAAGGTTAAGCATGAGTCATATAGTTGATATGATGCCCATATTGATGCTCGCCTTTGAAGCTACACCGACTCACGTGATGATCAGACTTAGTGTAGTGGATTTGGTTCATGTAATCACCAAAAAGGCACGAGGGATGTCGTTTTTGAGTGGGAGTTCATTTCTAATTTGGATTAGTCAAACTGAATTTGTCATAAACTAAATCAAAATGAATTTGCATAGTTTGTTGTAGTCATTGGCATTTGTTTTCTACCTTATGCTTAGTTCTAATTGAGATAATGGAACTATAGAATTCTGGGTATTTACTTTACGAACTAGTATTGTATTGTTTTGAATGTTAATTTAAAGTTTAAAAGTCCTATTGCAAACTTTCAGCAAACTCTATTTACTCCATGAAGTTTAATAAGTAGTATTAAATCAAGAGTAAGAATTCCAATGTTGGTATCTAACGTATCATGTTTGCCTCCATGATTATTGATATTCAAAAGTTGTTTTAATATCAAGATTATATAGTAGCTAAAAATTGTTTCAGAAACCATCATGTGTGAAAGATATTGTCATATCTTAAACAATGTTTCTGGTTTCATTATGATAGAGTATAATTTAGCAAAATACATGTTCTCATATTGTATGAGAATTTGTGAAGGATGGAGATGCTAAGCATCCGGATCTCCCAAAAAGGTTTTGGGAACTAACATTATACTCATCATTCTTACTTATAGGCTATAGTAGCTTGATCATGAAAGTTGTCATGATAAGGATGAATGGAAGATGTAAGTAAAATGTTTACTACACTAAAAGATTACTAAAGAATGGATTTTTGAAAGAATGACAAACATTTGATGATGGTGATCCACATCAAAGTGCAAGTCCAATGGTATTAGTATTTGACTATATACAAGCTTTGTACCATGTGTCATGTGAATGCACCACTATTGATGTTGATAGATTCTTTTAAAAGAAAAGGAATTGCTGAAAGAGAATCTATAAAATATTTGGCAGAAAATAAAAGGTTGGAGATGTCCAACTTAGGTATATAGAAGATATACATGCTATGGTTGTATTCCTTGCTTGTTAAACAATATGGTTCTTAGGTATTGGATACCGGTATTGGATACCGAATTGGTTGGTATGAAGTGTCATACAGAACAACACAATTCATGAACTCCAACGGCCTAAGTAACTGGCAAAAGAATAAGTGATGATGTTCAACGAAAACAAATAAAGTGTTATTGTGTTTTTTGTTATCGTCAAACCTACCCTTCAAGATTTGTTTTAATAATTGTTATTTTGTTCCGGTATTACGAGAACAATGGTTGTTCAAATAATTACCGTATTCCATAAAGGATGGATGAACTTTTACAAGTCTAGTGGGAGAAATCACATCCATAAACATTATTGGTAAAATGTCGCAAGACAAATGATTAAAAGATCACTTATGAAGTGACATCATTGTTTAAATTATATTTGAAAGAAAACATGAAGAAACTTCATGTTGATGGATATTTGGAGTCTTTGATTTTGATCAATTGACGCTTGTGAGACTTTTCTCGAGATAATTGAAACTCCGTCCATAGGCCAAAGAGGAACTGATGACTAACTTATTAGATACTATACATATTTATGTATATAGTCCATTATATGTAGCCATATGCGATGGATCTTTTTGCTTCAAATGCTTTCTCCAGAAATTTCAGTGAATATTTCTATATATTTCCTTAATAAGGAAGAAGTATGAAACATTTGAAAATTGTTCAAAGACTTTCAAGATGAAGTGGAAAATCATCATAACAAGAAAATAAAGAGTTTATGATTCAATCATAAAGGAAGATATTTGAGTTACATGTTTAGCAAAAACACCTAAGATTTGAGGAATTGTTCCATGATTTGTGTTTCCCGATAAACCATAGGAGTATGGCATATTCGAGAGATGAAATCAAACCATGTTTGACATGGCAAGATCAAAGGTGTCATTTATAAAACTGCCATTATGTTTTAAGGATTGAAGCTTTATAGACTACCGCTTTTACACTAAAAAGAGCACCATCGTGATCCGTTGAAATGGCACCATATAAGTTATGGTTTAGGATAAAACCTGAATTGTCTTTTCTTAAATTTTGGTATGCTATGCATAAGTAAAACGTTTACAACCAAAGTCGGATAAGCACGTCTTTGTAGGTTATCCAAAGAATTTGTTGGGAATTTATCCATAACACCGAGGACAAAAGAGTTTGTTACTTGGAACGTCAAGTTTCTTGAGAAGGAATTTTTCGTGAAAAGTTAAGTGGGAGGACAATAGAACTTTGATAAGGTTGTTGAACCTTAGTTATATGTGCTAAGTAGCACAGCACCGGAAAGTGTCCCGGTGGCGGCCACAATGCTCATGGTTCCCGTGATTACAAAGGGTGTGATCTCGGAGATTAGAGTTCCTATTGAACCGTGTGGGTCGGTAAGAATCAAATAGTGTGATTTGATAAGCAAGTCGTTATTGTTTTGACAATGATGAATTGTTTTGACAATGATGAACCGACTACATGCAAAGAAGCGATGATGGGCCCTGAATCCATAAAATGACTACAAGTCATAGAATCTGTGATAGTATCCATACACAAGAAATCAAGTTTCTGAACTTGGAAGACCCTCTGGAAAGGCGTGAAGCCTATCGATCGTGTTTGGATCTATAAAGAAATAGACATGGATGTTTAACATCTATGAAATAGTCGACATGACGGTAAGAAGTTTACGACAATGTTCAAGGAGTTGACTATGACAAGATTTGATCTTTCATAGAGATATTTAGTCTTCACGGATTAATGTAGCAATCACTACATATAATTTGATGTATGGTAGTGGAACAAACAAAAAAATGTTTTTCTAATAGAATGGTTACCTAGGACGTGTACAAGACATGGTCCGAAGGGTTTTGTTAATTCAAAGGGTGCTAAAAGGGCATGCAAACTTCAATTGTTGAAGTAAGCATAGCGGAGTTGGAATCTTCACCATGATGAAACTGTTAAAAGAGTTTAAATTCATCGGAGATGATGAAGATGCTTTCATTTGCAAGAAATTAAGTGGGAGCGCTGAGACATATTTCTAATACATTATGTAGAGGACATATTGTTTATTGGAAATGATGTATCTTGTATTGACACAAGTTAAGAATTTCATTAAAATAAGATTTCGATGAAAGACTTGGGCAAAACTGGAATATTTGGCATCAATATCTATATGGATAGATTGAGGCGCTAATATGGTTGTGCCATACATACATATATGAGATATTGAAAGGGTTCAATATGGAAACAACAAGAAAGGTTCTTGCTGCATGGAAATGATTGTATCAAGATTCGAGTGTTTCAACACTTCGTGAGTAAAATCACATGAATATTTTGATCGATTATACCGTGATATGTATATATCCAGAATGTCCTATGCTCTAAATGTTATGAGCACATACCAGAATGATTCATAAGATGATCATTGGACAATAGTAAAGATATTCTTATGAACTTTGGAAGAACTAAGAATATATCATGTATAAGTGACAAATAGGTAAAGGTAGTTCATTGTAAAGTGTTACATTGATACAAGTTTTGTCACAAGATACAAATTAAATTTATCTCAATTTATACTATGGGTGGCACAATGTAATGGAAAGGTTGTTCCATGATGGATTTGGATCAGTTCCAGAGTTGAAACATTGTGACGGATACTACAACAAAAGGCTGAGTATATGACTGCTATAGTAGCAGCAAAGGAGGGCATTTGTGTTATGTAGTTTGTTATCAAACTAGGTGTGGTTCAAAGTGGGCTAATACTATGAAGATATATTGTATGACAATAATATCAACATATTTTAACCCGAACGAACTAAATGTCTCACCAAAGGACCAAATTTATACAATGCCATCTCATTTGAGAATGAGTGATGCGTAGAGACGCAAAGACACACGGACCTGAAACTGTCAGATACGGAGATTATGTTAAATACTAGCAATTGCGTATATGCAACACCAGAAAGCCATAGGTGTTCAATACGCAAAGTTTTTTAAACTAGATTATTGACTCTACTACAAGTGGGAGACTAAAGGGAATATGCCCGAGAGGCAATAATAAAGTGGTTATTATCTTATTCCATGTTTATGATAAATGTTTATTTTGCATGCTATAATTGGATTAATTGGAAACGTTAATACATGTGTGTTTAATAAACAAAATACAAAGTTCCTAGTACTGCCTCTCATATAAACTAGCTCGTTGATTAACAAGATGATCAAGGTTTCCTGATCATGGACATTGGATGTTGTTAATAACGAGGTCACAGCATTTGTGAAATGATGTGATGAACATTCATCCGAAGTATAGCATTACGATCAAAGTCATTATGTTTATATTGCTATAACATCATATGAAGTAATCTTAGTCCTTAGACCATGAGATCATGTTAATTGCTAACACCAGAAGAGTATCATGATAACATCAAAAGTCACACCGTAACAGGGTGACTATAAAGGTGGGTTCAGTGCTACAAAGGTGTTATATTGAGGCTCATGGATCAAGAGTGGGATTTGTCCATCCCGATGAAGGATAGATATACTCTAGGCCCTCTCGGTGATATCACATTGAAATAGCTTGCAAGCAAGTGATGTGATCACTAGAATGTTATATCACGGGAACGAGAAAAGAGTGCATGTCGGTAACGAGATCAAACTAGCTATTTGGATGCCAATGATCGAATCTCGGACATGTAATATATCACGAGACAAAGGGATTTAGTTACGACGTTAAAGGTTCACACGTTCACAAGAGTCATCATTGAATATGTGGGAGTCAGTACGGATCTCCAGGTACCGCTGCTGATTATTGATCGGAGAGGGGTCTCGATCATGTCTGCATTATTCGCGAACCGTAGGGTGACACACTTAAGGGATACCGACACCATTTGGAGCAAATATGTTTCAGATAAAGATTTAAGAAAACGCTGGAATTATTTCAATAGACACCGAAACTGTTTCGGGTGAAATTGCTAAAATTGGTTCTGCATGTAATATTGAAATGTTGCAGGGGGTTTTATGTGAGTGTTTGTTAATTAAAGTAATTAACAAAATTCTGAATAAAATTAATAAAATAGTTTTATTTAATGAGAGAGCATTAAATTTGGAGAAATTTAATGCATTTAAAGTGGAGACTTTAAAAGAGAATGTGAAGGGGCATTTTAATGTGGAGGGGGTTACCACCACATGACATGGGGAGGTGAAGGGACACCCTCCCCCCCTCCTATAAAAGGCCCCCCTCTAACTCCTTCTTCCTCACACCTCCTCGTGAAGGATCTCTCTCCCCCTCTAGTATTATTTCCCCATGGTCTCGGATTAGCGAGATACATGTTCCCGGTGGCTTTATCTAGAAAGGAGTTGCTGCTTCCCGCTGCTTTGCTGGAGCGAGGGATGGAGGTTGTTGGGGTACCGGACGTGTGTGCGATCACGGATGCATCGCTGCTTTGCAGTGCTGGACTTGTTGGTGCTGGACTTGCTGGAGCTGGATCTGAAGGACGTGCAGGAGCTGGACCTGCTGGACTTCATCACGATCTTGAGATCGGCAAGTGTATGACTACATCATCAACGAGTTCCATCTCGTTAACAAATCTTTGTTGTCTTTGAGGGTAAGTTCTCCATGGATGTATATCCACCCGTTGCTTTTATCTAGTAGATAGATCTTTGTGTATAGCTCCCATCGTAGGAAATTTTTTGTTTTCTATGCTGTGAACCCAACACCCTGTCTCCTTCGTCATTGTCGTTTCTGATGTGGAGGACGATGGGGATGAAGTTGTGTAGAACGACATTGTTTCCTCCTTGGCGAAGGGCAAGCCACGGGCGGGAGTGGATGTCACTGGGAAGGGCACGGCGGTGTCACCAGTCGAGGTGGACTCCGACGACAGTGGTGTGATGTTGGTTTAGATGTTGTTTAGGACGGTTGCAATTTCGGTTGTGTTTAGTGCGAGTACAATTATTGTAATGGGTTTGTCGAGCTATATTGAAAAATATGTGCAATAGAAGCGTGTGAGTGCTTCCACTTTAGAAATTGTGTCTGTGCCATTTGCATGTTGCATTATCAACATAGATTATATGTAAACAATTCAACAAAAATCAGATTACAACCATCAAACGGGAGTGGCAGGATGGAAGAGAAGTTGGGACAGTGGCTTCGAGGGGAAGGAAGAGAAGGGGGTGTGACACTGGCAAGTGGGCCCTCGGAACACGTGACACTGACATGCGGGTGCGGGAGCACACGGTATTGCCAGTCTGTCCAGAACAAGCGAACATTGCAACGTGACAACAGCAAGCTGATTGGACCAAATACTTGTCGAATTATTAAGGAGTACTAAAAACTAAAACTGGGGGTACATTCGCACAACACGTATGCTCTACGCACCTGAGAAGCAGCGCTTAAATCTAACAGTAACGACAACACAAGTACTATATTTCCCTGTCGGTCTTCTCGATACAAATGTAGAAATGCATCTGCCTGTTTGGTCCAGCACCGACAATGTACTGAGATGGCACACATAGGATCGACCTTAGATCCGTATACTCCAACTCCCGCGGCGTCGAGCAGCTCGGCGCCTTGGCTAGCACAAGAATGCTATTGGACGATGGCTGTTGGGTGTTCGCCCACATGCACTACGTATATACGGGCCAGGCGCACGAGACCGACCTGACACATATGGCACACATGACAGTGGGCCTGGCTCTGGTTCCCGGAACACTGGCGGTGATGGTCAGGACGAAAACAGAGCCGTCGCCCCTAGAAAATTAGCCGGCGGCATGCCGAGTTAGTGAACGGCACATGCTCTTGGAGAAGTTGGGCTTGCCTGTACAAGATCCTAATCACTTCGATCAAGTGCTCCTCTACAAGGTGGACGATAAGCTCTGCCGGCGGGCCAGTATAGTTGCAGCCCGGCTCCGTGCAGGAGCTCGTGGTAGGAGTAATGGTGGAAGCATCCTGGGTGGGAGCATAGGAGCGGGAACGTCGCAGCAAAGTTGCGCGCGAGGATCTCCAGATTCTTGGGCTGCAGCATCTGCCACATTTGAAGTTCGTCAATAAATTGGAAAAAAGATCAGCAGTTAGATTGGCGAATAGCAGGAATATGTAGGATAAGTAGCTTGTAAAATGATTTATTAGCATGAAGGTAGCAACCCGAGAATCAGCGGATGTCGTCGGCTTGTGGCTACAGCAGGATGGGAGTGAAGTGGGGAAAGTGGTTTCGAGGGGAACGAAGAGAAGTACGGGGAGGAAGCAAAGTAATGGGGACGTGACACTGGGATATGGCCCAGTGAACTCGTGAGTCATGACACTCGCAACAGGGGAGCGCCCAGTGTTGCCAGTTTGTCCAGAGAAAGCGTGGCCAATCATGCCGCAGAACAGCCTACTCGCAGATCGCTTTTACAAAGACCATCCAATCATCCAAGCGCCCCGATCAAACGGTATGTAACAATCGTCAAGCAGAACAACTATGTTAGGGCGTGCCTTCTAGAAGACTTGGTGTAACGGCCACTCATTGGGGGGCTAAGGTTAGCGCTCTCCTAAGGTTAGGATCCATATGTCGTTT